>ML685837.1:4516090-4543266 GCA_007922175.1 Pelusios castaneus
GGAAGACAAATAAGGAAAAGAGAAAGAAAGAAGCAAGCCAAGGCCGCTGGTGGGGGAGGACCCTACCGCGGCCCTGGGAAGCCGCCGGTGGGGGGGGGGAGCAGACCCCAGCCCCGGAGGCTGATCCCGGCCCCGTGCTGGGAGGCCAGGGCCGTGGATTAGTCCGGCCCCGGCCCCAGCCCCGGGAAGTCAAGGCGGTCGGCGGGTGGGAGCCCGGGATCCTGCCGCTGCCGCAGCCACCCCGCTGCCCCGGCCGCGTGGGGCAGGCAGGCAAGCCCGCGCTCCTGACCCGAGCCTGAGCCTGCCTGTCCCACCCTGGGGGCGGGGAGGGCCAGCCCAGAGGCCTGGCGCAGGCCAGGTGTGCCGCGGCAAAGCCGCGGCCCCGGGGGTTGGAGGGAGCAGCAGGGGCTGCCGGGCTGCGCGGGGGTCCCTCACTGCTGCGCGGGGGGTGCGACGGCCGCTGCGCGGCCACGTGCCCGCGCAGCTTAGAGGGAACACTGGCCATGGCTAGTTTGAATTAGCATTCTAGTGGGGCCATGCTAGTTCAAATTAACTTAAAATTAGTTTGAATTAGTTAGTTCAAAGTAACTAATTTGAACTAGCTTTTTTAAGTGTCGACATAGCCCTATAGGACCTGGGAAGCATTTGGATGCACTCTTATTTCAAAGTCCTGATTAGGTGCGTGGAGGGAAATTATAGCTAGTGCCAATAACTTTACAACCTAAAAACAAGGTTATAAAATAATGAATTTATTGTCAGAAGAACAAAAGCATTAGACCTTTGATCCCTCTGCACAAACCAATAAAATAACTGTAAAACCAAAGCAAATTGGCAGCTGGTACTGCTGGGCGCTGGTACTGCTGGGCGTAGTGATCTGGCAATTATGAGTCCAACAGAACTGCCCATATTTCTACTTGCTTTCAGGGAAGGTGTCTTTATTAACATTATTCAGAAACATCCCGCGGAAGCACAGAAATCATCTAAACTGAGTAAGTGAACAACAGAACAAACTGCACCACCCCTGCGATGGCAACATAGTTGGTGATAACCTGACAGATTGGATTTTGTCTATCAGTTTCTCATTAGTCTGTTATTACATGCCCAGTCTGTAGCATGGTATCCTTCAGGCTTAGTGCCTGAAGTCATAGATTTAGAGCACGCACAGGTGGCTGCTGTGATTGTAGCCACAATATTAATGCCTTCAGCATGGGTGTAAGAGCATGCATGCATTTACACATGCTCATTCTAAGTGGGGCTTTCAGAGCTACAGAAAATTCTGTCATCATCCTGGGTCTGTTTTGTGTTCCTCTTTGCAGACTTAAAACAATTCCACATACCATACTCAATCTTGACGATGAAGTGTTACATGCTTACATTCCTGACATTAAGATTCCCAGGACTTTTATCTTGATATCTGCTTCTAGGGAGCAAGGGGTAAAAGAACTGTTAACTAGAATATTCCCTACATTTTAACAACTTAGCTAAAACCACTCCTCTGCCACCAGAGAATCAATCTACAAGGTAGTATGTGCCATCACCTCTTCCGGACCATTAAGCTGAAGAGATTCAGAAGAGGTTCTCAGTATCTAGCATGATCTGGTCCTAATGGTAATTGACTATGAATAAATTTAGGCTGGAAATTAGAAAGTGGTTTCTAACCACAAGAGGAGCGAGGTTCTGGAACAGCCTTCCAGGAAAGGTAGTGCAGGCAAAAACCTAATAGTTTTAAGATGAAGCTTGGTATATTAATGAACAGGATTATATGGTGAGATTACCTGCAAGAGTAGGGGACC
The DNA here is from genome assembly GCA_007922175.1 of Pelusios castaneus. Taxonomy (NCBI): domain Eukaryota; kingdom Metazoa; phylum Chordata; order Testudines; family Pelomedusidae; genus Pelusios; species Pelusios castaneus. Next base: position 4,517,884 of record ML685837.1, read on the forward strand.
AGACTCTGACTCTTCCAGTCCCAGGTCCCTATATTGGAAGGAACTGCGGAAAAATGTATCACTTATATTACAAACAGTATACGGACTTATTTTGAGGCAACTTCCTCTAACTACCAGATTTGTGGGCAAACCTGTGAGTCAAATCATGAACTCCTTTTTCACCTTAAGCAATCCTTTTTTTTAAATGCAAATAGACCCATTCAAATGAAGTAAAATACAAAGTACTACTCAAAGTAAGTAGGATGGCACAATCTGTCCTTATGTGCATATTTAAGTTCTGGGGTGATGTGAAGATGCACAAAAATTCAGGAGCTTGCATAAATTGTGGACACCATTCTGGAGAAGTGCACTGAACACAGGGTCTGATTAAATCTGGGACTTCACCCTCCTTTATAAAGTCAATAGACCTGAAAGCAGTAACATAATCAGAGGAAGAATATTTCTTAAAGAATATTTAGCACTGGAAGGAGTGACTTGGACACATAGAATGGGATGATAGCACATTACTTTTAACTCAAAATTTAAAAGATTAATTCCATGATTAAGAAATTGTCAAAAAGGAAATATCCAAAATGATAGCAGAAAAGGAATTTCACACATACCTTGCATATCAATTTGCATTCATAAAAGTATTTTCACACATACAAAATGGGAAATGACTGCCTAGAAAGAAGTACTGTGGAAAGAGATCTGGGGGGTTATAGAAGGTCACAAGCTTAATATGAACAAACAGTGTAACACTGTTGCCAGAAAAGCAAATACCATTCTGTGATGTATTAACAAGAGTGTTGTAAGCAACTGGAGTATTGTATCCAGTTCTGGTCACTACATGTCAGGAAAGATGTAGACAAATGTGAGAAAGTCCAGAGAAGAGAAGAAAATGATTGAAGGTCTTAAAAAAAATGACCTATGAAGGAAGATTGAAAAAATTGGGTGTGTTTAGTCTGGAGAGGAGAAGACTGACGAGGGACATGATAATAGTGATAGGACAAGAAGCAATGGGTTTAAATTGCAACAAGGGCAGTTTAGGTTGAATATTAGGAAAAGCTTCTTAATTGTCAGGGTAGTTAAGCACTGGAATCAATTTCCTAGGAACGTTGTGGATTCTCCATCATCAGGGAAACATCCATCAGGGATGGATAATATTTAGTCCTGTCTGGATTACAGAGGATTGGACTAGAAGATGTCTCGAGGTCCCTTCCAGTCATACAATTCTATGATTTGTACTTGTGCTCTTGATATTTATCTTTCTTCTCTGGTTCTCTATATTTTAGTGATGTCTCAGAAATTTTGCATATGGAGGAATGGATAAATGGATAAATTATAACTGGAACTTGAAATAACTGTGAGGAGGAACTTTTCAGATGGAATAGCAGATGAGATTGTCTAAATATAGACAATTCATAAACCATTGCTTCTCACAACAGATCCTAAGTACTTTTTTTTTTTTAAATGTATACTTCCTGATGTTAAATACACTAAATATGAGCCTCCAGTCATAGGCAATGGCCTCTCTGCTTGAATCCTGATCTCTGACATAATATGCAGCTACCGCTTCATTTATTAAGGATCAGAGGTTCAACATGTGTTTGGCATTATTTGAAAGAGCCAGGCCTCTGGTAAAAAGTCTGTAAACACATGTACAGCTAGGGGCTAAAAAAGAAATTATTGCTACTATCACAGGGGCTTTTCAGACACTTAACCTGACCACTGCTACTACCTAATTTCCACATCTTTCCTTCTCCCACACCACCCACCCTTATTATAGTAACTTTAATAAAGCTGAGGAAAAGCATCAATGGCCAGATGAAGTAGTAGCATTTACTTCAAAGGTATCACTCTATGATTACACCAGTGTAACAAAGATCAGAAACCTCAGCAGTGCCCTCAGACCCCTAAGCAGAGGAAACCTTACACCCACAGATTTCCCCTCTGTGGCAGGAAGGTGTCAGCAGCACTATTCCCCACTTCCCAGACAGTCCACGTGGGCTGACAGAGCATTATATGAATCTTACACAGGCTACAGTGAGAGATTGTGCCATAAACTCTCATAGAAACTAAGAAACCACCTTATCAGCCTCCTGTACAGCAAATAGAAAAAAATTAGAAATGAACTCTCAACACTGGAATCTCTCCTACAAAACCAACCTCCAACACATTCTTCCACCCGGCTGGACTTCACAAAAAAGTGAAAATCCATCTACAACACACACTTTGCTTTCCTACAGAAGAAAAAAGACACCAAACTGTATAAACTCCTATGCACCACAAGAGACAACAACAGCACCTTTAACCCACCCAACACCATAGTTAATCTCTCATGCTACAGACTTACTCCAGCAAAGGAATCTGTGCTATTTTGGGGACTTTCTTTCTGCCCCACCACCCCCACACATAAGATACAATTCTGCAGTGACCTGGAGCACAACTTTCGCTGTCTCAGGTGCCGAACAGAGGGGAATAATCACATCCCTCGATCTGCTGGCAACACTCCTACTGATAGATTGCATGCTTAGTAAATTTGCGGATGACACTAAGCTGGGGGGAATGGTAGACATGCTGGAGGGCAGGGACAGGATTCAGGGAGACTTAGACAAATTGGAACACTGGGCCAAGAGAAACCTCATGAGGTTCAACAAGGACAAGTGCAAAGTCCTGCACTTAGGACAGAAAAATCCCATGTACTGCTACAGGCTGGGGACCGATCAGCTAAGTAGCAGCGCTGTAGAAAAGGACCTGGGGGTTATAGTGGATGGGAAGCTGGATATGAGTCAACAATGTGCTTTTGTGGCCAAAAAGGCCAATGGCATATTGGGCTGCATCAGTAGGGGTGTTGCCAACAGATCGAGGGATGTGATAATCCCCTCTGTTCGGCACTGGTCAGGCCACATCTGGAATACTGTGTCCAGTTTTGGGCTCCCCACTACAGAAAGGATGTGGACAAATTAGAAAGAGTCCAGCGGAGGGCAACAAAAATGATTAGTGCGCTGGGGCACGTGACTTACGAGGAGAGACTGAAGGAACCAGGCTTATTTAGTCTACAGAAGAGAAGACTGAGGGGGGTTTGATAGCAACCTTCAACTACTTGAAGGAGCACTCCAAATAGGAGGGAGCTAGGCTGTTCTAGGTAGTAACAGAGGACAGAACAAGGAGCAATGGTTTCAAGTTACAGCTGGGGAGGTCAAGGTTGGATATTAGGAAAATCTTTCTCACTAGGAGGGTGGTGAAGCATTGAAATAGGTTACCTAGGGAGGTGGTGGAATCCCCATCTTTGGAGATATTTAAAGACCGGTTAGACAAAACCCTGGCTGGGTTGATTTAGTGGGAGTGGTCCTGCTTTTAGCAGAAGGTTGGACTAGATGACCTCATGAGGTCCCTTCCAGTCCTATGATTCTATACCAACGGTAAAGGAACAAAGAAGTAGTGACAGTCTACTAACACTGAGCAAAGAAGCACACTAGAATATGGAAAACAGTATGCATTAAAACTATTCCATCTTCCTGCTTCATCAGAGAGCTTCTGCTTTCCAAAGGCCCACTCTTGCCTAGTTTACTACTACAGTTTAAATAAACAGGACTTCTATCCCAAATTCTCCCTTCCACACACACACAAACATACACACACACACGTCTAGACCTCCCCCACATACACTCTATGGCTATGTCTACACTGGCAATCTAAGTCGACCTAAGGAGTCTTAAGTCAACTTAAGTTAAGCTACGTCCACACTAGGCTTTCATTAAGTCAACTTAAGAAATTCCTTAAGTTGACTTCATGAAAGCTTAAGTCGACTTTATAACTACCATTCATTAGGTCGACTTAAGCCTCCTTAGGTTGACCTAACCCTTCCTTATGTCAACCTAAGCCCAGGGCGGATGCATAAAGCCACTTTGTTAAGTTGACCTAAGGGCAGTTAGGTCGACTTAATAAAGTGGACTAAGTCGACTTAAAGTGTTACCACTTAAAGTCAACCTTATTAAAGTCGACAACTTTTTTAGTGTAGACATAGTCTATATGACAAATGTTTAGTAATAATTAACAAAAATCTAGTCATATCACCAGTTTTACCACTCATCCAGATATGGTTATCTTCTGGCTTTTATCCAGTTAATTCACTTAGATTATCAAACATAAAAGGTGAAGTGTACTGCTTCTTCTCAAAAGAATTTTCCCATTCGCTAATGCTGTGATGCAAGTCACATTACTACTATTTAGAGCTAGGTGGAAAATGGTTTTCCCATCTCATATTTTTGAAATATTATTAGCTCATTTCCTGATCTGATTTAGGAGGAAGTTAAAATCTCAAAAATGTCAGTGAATCAAAAAGTCAGAACAAAAAAATGGATCGGGTCAATTTAACGGTTTTGTGTCAAATTCAACCTTATGTCTATTTTCTATCAATTAAATTTCAAAACAAATTTTTTTGTTTCTAAAATGAAAAATAGACTTTTGTTCCCAAAGTAGTAAAAATGAGACATTTCAACATTTTCAAAACATTTTTTCACAAATATTTCACAATAGCAAATTCATCAAAACAGACCCTTTCCACAACCAGTTGTGTTTCGACAAATTGTCATTTTCCAACAAAAAAACATTTTGGTGAAAAATTCCTGATCAGCTTTACTGCTAGATTCATGTATCAATGCAAGTGGGTTTTAAAATTAAGAAAGAAAAAGCTGTAGGTATTATCTGTTTTTCCTGTATATTCCTTAGGGAACTCCAAACAGCAGCAGCAGCGGGATTTCAGTGAACACAGCCTGGCAGCCACAACACTGAAGAGATTTTTAAAAAGAGTCTGTAATTAATGACCATGTATAGTGCTAAAGTCAAGAGCATCCATCCTAGAGTTGCCCAGGCTCCATTTTGAAATACTCCAGCCTTTCTACACAGATATCCAGATTTGTAGACTGCCTTAGTTCGTAGACACAAATACAGTTGGAACAGACAGCAGATGTGTCAATCAGTTTCACCTCAGACTTGGACTGATTTTGAGTATTTCTGAAGTTTGAGTCAAACTATTTGTACAAGGTTATTCCAGACTTCTGTGGAAACAGGCTCTCTCTAACTGATCTCAATGCTCCTGCTGTCATCTATACTCCCTCCTGCCTAGCAAGCAAAGAACAAACCTCAGGGTGAATTGCAAAGAACTTCAAGGACCTTGTTCACCAGAACTAAATACTCTGCTGCAGTCGACTGTTTTGCCAAAATGGATAAATTAGGCAAGATTCTCATCACTTCCCAACTATACATTTTTAAGTCTTTTACATGAAAATTATTATTTTGGCTCAGAGGAATTTTGCTAGTTTTCTTTCTTTCATTAAGATTGCTTTAGTAGACAGTGAAGATCAACAACCAACGGTAACCAGAAGTGAGAAGCTGGAGAACACAATGAAAGTAATTCATATTTGATTTCGTCTTGATAATTAAAAAGCAATGTCTGTCAACATTGCTGTGTTTTATTCATTAATTTCATAAGACCACTCCAGCTTATTTTCTTTTTCCTTCTACATCTTTCTTGCAGATGGCAGTCTCACCACAAAGTAAAAGACTTAAAAAACATATCAAAAGCTATTCCAAGGCAAGACCAGTATTTGTTAACTACTTCATTAGATTAAAGTAAATGTTATTGACTAATTGCAAAGACATAAAAGCAAGAGGGAAAAGCAAATAGCTTAGGGACAGCAAAGCTTTTCACCCTTTCAGAAGGTAATTTCACCATTAAGGCAAATCTAGGATCACACAGATGGCAGCGCTGATTATTGCCCTCCTGACATTTATTCACTAGAGAGCTTAACCTTGCTCCCACTGACTTGCATAACTCCCCTTGACTGCAGTGGGTGTAGGACATGAATTTATGCATCTGAAAAAATTCCACTGACTTCAGTGGTTTTTGTCTCAAGTACTTAATTATGATTATTTTCATAGATTTTAAAAGCCAGAATGTGCCATTATATTCATTCAGCCTGACCTCCTGCATAACATGGGCCTTAAGATCTCATACTATAATTTCTGCATCAAGCAGCTGGGGTTGGGGACTGTGTGATAGTATATATTTTAAGTCTTAAAATAAAAACTTGAAGTGATTTAAAAAAAAAATTCACCACATCCCCAGGGAAATTGTTCCATTGGGTTAATTATCCTCATTGTTAAAAAATTCTCACTTATCAGAATCAATTTAGCTTCATTTTACAACCATTGGATCTCGTTATGACTTTCTCTGTTAAATTAAAAGAGACATCTGCTTCCCATTTTCTTCCCCCATCTATGTACTTGTACACTGTGATCAAGCTCTCACTCAACTTTCGGATAAACTAAATTGATTGAGATTCTTAAGTCGATCACAGGAAGGCAGATTTTCCAGGCCTCAAATGATTTTTGTAGCTTCTTTCTGAAACCTTTCCAATATTTCAACTCCTTTTTGATACATAGACACCAGAACTGCCAGGAGTATTCCAGTCATGCTCACATGAATACCATATTCTGAGGTTATACCCCCTCCCTACTCCTACTTGATATTTCCTTGCTTATGCATCCAAAGATCACTTCACTTCCTGTCACAACATTGTACTAGGAACTCATGTTTGACTGGTTATCTACTATTACTCCTAAGTCCTTTTTAGTGTCTCTACAATCCAGATGTGGTCTTCCATCTTACAAGTGTGATTTACATTCTTTATTCAAAGACATGACTTTTTCATTTGGCTGTGGTAAAACCAGGAGTGTTGCTCCTGGAAAAAGTTATTCAGGGCACAGGCTCCCAAGCCCAGCCTGGCACTGCTCCTGGTGGGCTCCCCAAGCCCCAGAGCCCTGTGGCATCGTGGTGGGTTCCCTGGGGACCCTGCGGTGCCTGGTGTTGCTCCTGGTAGGCTCGGGGGCCCCCAGCACACAGCCTGAAGCAGTTCCCTGCACCCCAGTTCCCAGGAGGACAGGGGTACCTGTGCCTGGCCCAGCACTGCTCCCCATCAGAGAGCCCAAATTTTTTGCAAAGGTCTTCTTAATTGGGGAGGGAATAGGTTGAGAATTGTTGGGTTTGGGGCTTATTTTAACATCTCAAACTTATATGCAAATTTGACTCAGTTGTCCTGGGGTTAAACAGGGACTATGGATTTTTCTCGCATTACATCAAGTGAATTGACCTCCCCCTCCTCTATGTGCTGTTCCCCAGTGTTTTGAATCCTAACACCTATTTTGATTTGCTGTTACAGCCTGACCTGATGCTATGTCATACACTCCCCTGCATTTAATTTCCTCCCACTCTGTAACTTTCCTATCTTCAAAGCGTCTGACGAAGTGGGATTTTCTCCCACGAAAGCTCATGCGATTAATAAATCTGTTAGTCTTTAAAAGTGCCACAAGACTCTGTTGTCTTTAACATTCTTGTTAGCTAGCAGATATTTAAGTAGATGTCCGCGTGGAGCAGCACTAAACTCTGAAACTCCCCTGCCTTTCTCATGTATTCAGATGCTTCACTGAATTTCCTGTCTCTAGTAAACACAATCCTGTAGTCCTGGTTTGGGAAAAATTCCTTCCATTGATGTCAGTCATTTTAGCACATTTACAAATTCCACTGCTAACAATTAGACTATCTTTGATACTCTGCTGCATTTTTCCTTTAGCATCAGGATGCACTCCAGTTTATACATAATCATCCAATTTTTCATGTAAGCCAGACAGTCCACATTTGAATCTAATGTGGAGTACTATGGTGACATTACTAAAAAAAAAAAAATCCATTTTGGTCTCCGCTAGAGGGGCTTAATAGAATATCTAAGAGAAGTGATAGAATTTGAATAAATGTGTTTCTCATAAAGAAACCCACTTACTGATTTATATACTCTGGCCCAAATCCGTTCCCCATATAACTTCACCAGAGCCCATGGAGTTATCCCAGTGTCGAATTTGGCCTCTATCTTTTAATCAAAATGCATTTACAAGATATATGTGCACACTGCATTGCCACATTTTCAGGCTAGGCCTGTGGCATTTGGGGTCAGCATTTTAAAAAGCTGTACAAAAAAACATATCCTATATTGATTGGAAGCAACAAAATCCATTCCATTACACTATGAGCCAGGAGGAACAGAAAGCAGCCCATTTAGGGATGCAACTACTGAACTGATTTCTCCAGACTGTAAATGAAGACCGTGCATTTAAAAGGGGAGGAAGGGAACTCAACAATACTATCAGAGCACTATACACCAGTCAAGCAATGGAGAAGGCATTATTTATTACAATGCAAGTGCTATAGGTTAAGCCCAAATCTCATCTTGCTCCATAGCAAAAAAAAAAAAAAAAAAAAAAGACTGCTTCTAACAGTACCAAGCACTTAATCTTTGGGTAGAGTGGGGACTGAGACGCACTGTATACTGACATTAGCTTTAGCACTTCCCAGTATCTTTCCACGGTTTGCCTTTTTTCCAGTGGGTGGTCCATACTTACTTCCCTGTCAGTTCAAAGAGCACTCCAATGAAGGCATCTAACTTACATAAATTATTCCCCGCTTCCATTTCTTTACTTACAAACAACAAGTTCGGAATACAAACTGAAAGGTAAAAATAGCCTTTTGTGTAAGATGTAAATAAAAATAATGAGTGCTCACTTGATTTAGTCTGCAATTCTCTCCAAATCTCAAGCCTTTAATAGCAGAGATAGATAGCTTGGCCTTTTCATCCACCTTGACCGGATTGAAGAGAAATTCATTTTGATTAAATATCTGTAAAGGATTCCTCACTCAAGTCAATCTAGTGGTTTTCTGCTCATTTCCCAGTGAGCTTTAGCTGACCCCTTTATATCCCTTCAAAATGTGTCAAATTGGCAGGCTTCATAAAAACCTTCCTCCGGGTCAGGGTTGAGAGATATCGATTAAATGGCCTGAAGAAAAACTGTGTCTAATCTATAAAAAGGATTTTTGTGCCTAATTGTCTTGCTTCCTCACAAATAATGAGATTTTTAGGCTGAATTACTCTATTAATCGAACCAGGTAAAGAACAGTTGGCCTGTCCTGTTATAAGCCCTTGAGATTAATCTACTGTATATTGAATTGATCTTTTATGGAGACATATGAAAGCTGAACTGATAAAAAAAGAGATGCACTATTCTTAAACAGCTAAAAATATTAAAAATAGTTCATTTGTAATGAAATAGAAGTTACCGTATACACTCGAGTATAAGCCGACTTTTTCAGCACCCAAAATGTGCTGAAAAAGTCGCCCTCGGCTTATACTCAGGTCCAGTGAAGGACCCCCGCACAGCCCAGCAGCCCCCGCTGCTCCCGCCAAACCCGGGGCTGCGGCTTTGCCGCGGCAGACCCGGCCTGTGCCCGGGCTCTGGGCTGGCCCTCCCCGCCCCCAGGGTGGGACAGGCAGGCTCAGGCTGGGGTCAGGAGCGCGGGTCTGCCTGCCCCACGCGGCCGGGGCAGCGGGGTGGCTGCGGCAGCGGCAGCGGCGGGCTCCCGGGCTCCCACCCACCGACCGCTTGACTTCCCTGCCCGGGGCCGGGGCCGGGCTCGTCCGATGGCCTCGGCCTCCCAGCACGGGGCCGGGATCAGCCTTCGGGGCTGGGGTCTGCACCGCCCCACCGGCGTCTTCCCAGGGCCGCGGTAGGGTCCTCCCCCGCCAGCGGGCTTGGCTTCTCTCTTTCTTTCCCTTCTCTTCTTTGCCTGCCTTCTTTTTTCTTTCTTCCTCTCTTTCTCTTCCTTCTTTCTCTTTTTTCCATATTTGTCTTCCTTTTTCTTTCCTTTTTTTCTTTCTCTTCTTTCCTTCTTCTTTCTTTCTTTCTTTCTCTTCCTGTTTCCTCTTCTTTCCTTCTTTCTCTCTTTCTTTGCTTCCTTCCTTCCTTTCTCTTCCTTCTCTTTTTTTCTCTCTTCTTTCTCTTTTTTCTTTCTCTCTTTCTTTCCTTCTTTCTCTTTCTTTGCTTCCTTCCTTTCTCTTCCTTCTCTTCCCCTTTCTTCTTTTCTTCTTTTTCTTAAGTTAATAATATACAGTATATGATCAGCATTGCTAATACAGGTGAATGATCATATACTGTATATTATTTGCTGTATTGTAGCTGCTGCATTTCCCACCGTAGGGTTATACTCGAGTCAATAAGTTTTCCAGTTTTCGTAGGTAAAATTAGGTACCTCGGCTTATATTCGGATTGGCTTATACTCGAGTATATAGGGTAATCAATGTAATGCTTTTTTATGGGGCCAGATTAGCAGGCCTGGAAATTGGGCATTTTATCAATGCAACAAGACTATAGAGATAAACAGCAGTGAAAGCATCAACCCATTGCCTCACCAATGCACCATAACTCTTACCATCTGTAGGGGTGAGAGAAAGTAGTTGCATCTCCTCTCCCTGGCCTCTCTGCGAGACTGCCCAACAAAGATACAAGCCAGTGTCAATTGTGGAGGTGATTTTATGCTGAGGACCTATGTCTACTAGGATATCAATACTACCAGCTAACTTCACATAATCACCTGAATAGCATAAAAACAGATAACCATCGCTCACTATATATCTGATACTCAGTATTGATTGAATCTAGCCCTCTTAGAAATTAGAGGATCAGGATCTATTTCTTGTTAGGTACCTGTGACATACTGCTTTGACTCTTTATTCTGCAGAGACCATTACCAAACAGGTACACAGCCCAACAGATTAATTGATAGAAAGTTATGCAAAAGTCTATGCCGATCTACAATGTCACGGCTGCACAGATTTAACTCCTCTTATTCTTTGTAAGTGTCATATTTATGACATTTCTATTTATGCTGTTAAATGTCTACTGCAACATGCTGTGCACTATATCTTGGAACCTTAAACTTCCATTTGCCAGCTTTGGGATTTTAACTTGGTTAACTTAATGTCGGATTCACACTACAGCTGGTTGAGAATTTTCCATCAGAATGACTTTTTAGTGGAAAACGCATGTTTTGCAAAATTCAGATCTCTTCAGTCAGCTGAGCAGAGCCTTCCAGCCAGCCAGCTGGGGGCCCATAAAACCCTAGTTTGGTTCTCCTGAAATGGATTTTTTTTTTCTGAAAATCTCTTCCCAACCAAAAAACAAACGAACTCCACCAAACATGTTTCTGACTTTTTCTCTTGATTCCAGATCAAGTTTTTTTAGGAAAGCAAAGTTTTTCCATAAGAAGAAATATACATTTTCTGGCTACCTCTGACAAGTAAAGTACCCTTTGCATCTACATCTAGGCACAAACAGACAGACAGAAAAAGAGCCTGATACTGCAACCCTTGTGTATGCGAGTAGTCCTCAAAAACATGATTATTAGCATTGAAGTCAACAGCGTTAGTGTTGCAAGATTGGCCTTGATAGTGGGTCAGATTCACCAGTGTGCTCCTCCTCCTTGGTGTTGATCTGGCAATGGAAGGCAACCATAAATCCTACTTAACTGTGTTATGATGGGGTGGGGCAGGGTGGGGGGCCCAGGAGCAGAGCAGGAGCTCTGGCCCACACAGGTCGATTGGCCCTGGGCCCACCTCCCCACCCCAGGATGACCCTGTTCACAACACCTCTGTGAGGTAGGCAAATATCTACATTTTAAAAATGAGGAACCACAGCACAAAGACCAAGATTCCCAACATTACTTAGTCACCTAACCTCCACTGATTTCCCATATCTTTGAGAATCTACTCCAGGGACACTAAGCAAAGTGGCTTGCCCAAAGTCCAGCAGGAAGTCTGTGAACTGAACCTCAGTCTCCTCTCCAGAGTGCCCAGTTAGCACCCAGTGAACCATTTTTTCCTCAGGTCATAGCTGTGGTTTTTTTATAGCGTTTTCACTATAGGATTTAAGCACTAACTCCAAAAACTAATCAGAAAGAGGAACAACCCATTTTTTTTTAACTTTAAATCAAGAACAGATGAAGAAAGTCCGTGCAGAAGGCAAATTTTCCGAACACTTATGTCTACTTCTTAGAGTGGAAATGAAGGCACTGGGATTCATCAAGAGCTATGTTACAAACACTAAAGCTATGTCTCCAGTACAGCTTATGTCAGTATAGCTTATGTCACTCAGAGGTAAATAAACCACACACCCCCATACCCCAAGCAACAGAATTTACACCAGCATAAGCACTCAAGAGCACAGCACTGTCGGTGGGAAAATTTCTCCTGCCAACATAACTTCTGCTGCTCATTAGGGTGGTTTTATTGTGCTGGCAGAAGAGCTCTTTCCCATCATATAAAGCATCTTCCCTAGACATGCTGCAGCAGCACAACTGCATCAGTACAGCTGCGCTGCTACAGCGCCATATGTGTGAGAAGAAGCCCTCTGCACCCACACCTGCTGGCCAACCCTCCAAGGGATGGGTACTAGCAACAGGGGTTAGGCATGGCAAGTGAAAGTTGCAGGCTCAGCATTTTCCTCTTGAGGAGGGGAAGATTCCTGTAAGACAATGGAGGGGGAGGGGGAGAGACACCATTGGTCTGATTCCTTTGTTCCTTGAAAGAAAGGGACTGGGCAAGAAGCTCTGGCAGTGAAGGGATGGGGCAGAAGGACACCTCCCTTTCATGGAGTCCGTCATAAAAGAGACCTAACAGGGAAACCCTTTCCCCCACCTTTCTCTCATCTGTCCCTCCCCAATGGTGCCAAAGTGGTACTTGCCTCAGTTGCTGATGGAGAGAACTGTCTTTTGGCAGATGGGGTTCTCCAAGCCATCTCTGAGGAGATCTAAGCCCTGGGTCTGACCCCTATAGTCCAGGGGGAGGATGATCCTTAGCCAGCAAGCCTTGGTCTGGGCACCAATTCCATCGCAGTGCCCCATCCTCTTTTTTTCTCTCTCACCCCTAATAAAAGAAGTTGAATAACTTCAGTTTGACTGATCTCTCTATTCCTGGTGAAAATCTATCCTGCCCATGTCACTCTCCTCAACGACAAATATAAACAGCGATCATCTGCTAACAGTTGGCTCTGTCTAGACATACTGTGTTCTTTATTAACTAATTGTTCACACCTCTTCAAATAGTCTTGCAAGGTTACAACAGAAATCAAGGCCTTTAAATACATGCAAAATGTGCACGGCTGCATAATGAGTCTACTGAAATACACAGGCAAAAGTTGCTGTCTATGGATTGTATAAATGCCAAGTGCATGTCAGCCAGCTACCACCTGGGGGACCAGGACAGACTGACCACCACAAAAAGAAAAAAGAGGAGGGATTTAAACACAAATAAATAAATAAAACCAACCCAGAGACTACGTAGTAATAATTATAATAGGCTATATCACTAGTTTATCATCATCTGCACCCAAAGTCTCCAATCCCATTTCCCCAAAGATCTTTTACCTCTATGGCAATTCCAAATTTCAATAGAAGTCAGGCCCCATCCTGCATCAACTCTCCCCATATTCAGCACCTTTTACCCAGCTGGTGTTTGTCTCTTTTCCAACCTCCTTCTAGAGCAGTTTTCTTCCTAGGGACTTCTTCAGCCTCCCAGTCATCCCCATTCTTGCCTCATCCTTCACCCTCCTGTGGAATGAACTGGGTCTGCCTTACCCAAGTCCCTTTCTCCACAACTCCTGCTAAGAAGACTATGTAATTAATTTAAGCAGTTTGTGTGTTATGTTTTCTCTCCCCCTGTTTGACTGTTATTTCTGTCACATTTTTTTTCTCCTCTCTCCTCTAGGGGTTAAGTAGAGGGGTGAATGAATCAAGAAAAGTAGTCTGGAAATAAACATTTATGCCCCAGCTGACTGTTGCGGGAGGTAACATCTAGTTATTCTGGAAATATGATCTTGTATAATCTGCAGCCTTGTAGATCTTGATGGTCAGTTTTAACAACAAAGGCCTTCCATATAGAGGCCTAACCATATAGAGGCTCTCCACTGTCACTTTTAAGGCTCTCCACTGTCTGTTTTGTGGCCAGATGTTCCTTTTCTGGAGCATCATATTTAAACAGTTTCCTTATGCTATTGGATGCTGCATTCCCTCTTTCCAAGCCAACTCCTGAAGCACTGACTTGAACAATGAATTCAGAAGGAAAAAATAAATAAAAATGAAAATCAGGCTCTGAAGTACTGGATGTTCTCAGATTTTTTCTTTAGTCCCTTCACATTCATTTGTCCAGGTCACCTTAGTTTGTTTGTTCTGTTTGATTAGATTGGTAAGGAGTGGAGCAAATGTGAAAAAGTGAGGCATAAGCTTTATATATCTTATGATTCCAAGAGAGGATTTTACTGCTACTTCACTCTTAGGTTTAGAGTTTCTAGAGTAGTTTACATGCTCTCTATTTGAGATTTTATGGATCTTTCCCTAATGCAGAACCCAGATATTTGATTTCTTTCTGAGTCCATTCATATTTGCCAAGGTTTACTATTGAACCAGCTTCTGTGATCTTCTGGATCACTTCCTTTAGATGTTCAGAAAGATGCTTTCCCAAGTAGCAATGTAAATACCCACATCATCCAAGTATGCAGAGTCATGTCTTTCACATCCTTTTAGAAGAACGTCAGCTAGTCTCTGAGACATGGCTGAAGCCCCATGTAGTCCAAATAGGACAATGACTTGAGTCAGCCCTACAGCAGTTTTAGATGCAGCATCCTTCTTTGATCCTTGAGACAAAAGAATTTGTCAATAAACCTTACTAAATCTAGGATTGAGAAAAAATTCTCCCCCTCCCAGTCCTTTCAACTGCCTTTAAGTGAAAGAGAATACATTTTGTATTTTCCCTCTGAGAACTTCTTTCCTTCTGGGTACATAACAGAGATTAGTTACCTCTGATTTCTTAATACAGACAGCTTTGGCTTTGTGCCTCATTTGACTACAATAATAAAACTTAAATGAAAACTTTCCTTTCTCCATTGCACCTGTCATTTTCAGTTCATCCTTAAATGTTTCCCTCCCTTTTTCTTTGATCTATCCTCAGCCCACAGTCTAAGTTCTCTTATACATTCCCAGAGTCTTAAGAGGATCTGAATCAGTCCTTCTGGTGTTGCCTGTTGGATTTTCAAATATGCCTCTGCCAACATTGTCATATCTATGCTGGGCTGCAGTTTTCTCAGACCCATGAACTGACTTCCTTCCCAATATGGTCAGGAACTGTTCCCATGGCCAATTTATCAAAGGTCTCCACCTTGGTTCTCTGGTCTGGCTTCAGCCAGCATCTATTCAAGCCAGCCAGACACGCCTGTCTTAGGCTATGTCTACACTTGGCCAAATAAGTCCACTTTGCTAAGTCGATTTAGCATGTCTACACTATAAAATTAAGTCAACTTCAAGGGGACCCTGCCAAATCGACTTAGAGCATCCACACTGGATGCCTAAGTCGACTTCTAGGGACTAGGTGAACCTGGGACTGGTCCATGGTGGCAGGGGGGCACCTCTTCCAAAGTGCCAGGGGGCTCAGCATTTGCCGCATTGTACCCTGGTACAATGGGGGCTGAGCAGGACAGGGACAATGGCAGGGCATAGGAGTGGGGTAGGCAGGGCTGTGTCCTGCCTTGTGGGTGGGCACGCCAGGCTCTGCCTGTGCCAGCCACCCTGGCAGGGAGGGCAGGCCTTGGGGCCCTTTTAATTGACTTTAAAGTCGATTTAGGGCTAATCTGCATCCACACTGGCTAAGTGGACTTAATAAAGTCGACTTATCCAGTAAAGTTGACTTTAAACCAGGTTTAATAAAGTCGACTTTACAATTTTCTTAAGTCGACTTAAGCTGCTGTTTAAGTCGACTTAAGGAAATTTAGTGTAGACGCAGATTAAATTAAGTCGACATAAATCAACTTCATTTGTAAGTGTAGACGCACCCTGAGCGAGGGACTGAGGGTTTTACCCAGCGGTATCTCAGCAGTCCTGAGCTTCTGTCTACGTCTCCTCATTAGGAGTCTTTCTTGCCAACAGGGAACCAAATAAGTGACCCACTCCTGTGGCCAGCTATATGTCATTGTCATTCAGTCAAGCATGGAGATACATTGCTCTTGATCTTCCACTTCAAAATACTGGAGTAATTCTCTATCTGTATGCACTAACCTCCCAGCAGGTTCCCTCAGTCCTCCAAACTCATCTTGCCCTTCCCAAGGCTATGTCTACACTGGCAAGTTAGGTCAACTTAAGGAGGCTTAATAAGGAGGCTTTAAGTAGACTTAAAGTCGACCTAACTTTTCCTAGTGTAGACATAGCCCAAGATCTTGATGTGGAGACTGATGCTACCATATTTCTGTTTTGAAAACTCTTATCACGCTCTTCCTTTTACTTTATGAATGAACCAACAAAGCAATGGATTGTTTCAGTTCTCTAAAATGGGGCCATCGCTCCCAGTTCCATAGCTCCCAAATTGGACTTCCCAGATTGGGCTTTAATCTTTTTTATCCTTCTTTTCCTGACAACTCAGAAATTGTTGGGACACAATGCTCAAGTCAGGAATAGTTTATTTGACTCTTTGGGGGACATTTGGGGAATATTGGTTTCCTGCCAAGACTGGTTTCAAACCTCAGTTTCAACCTCCAGTTTCTACCCCAAGTCTTAAACTCTCTGGCTATGTCTACACTAGAAAAGTTAAGTTAAATTTATTAAGTCGACTTAACAAGAGTCAACTTACTTTTCTAGTGTAGACATAGCCCCTTTTTAACCTTAAGTCAACTTAACACTTTAAGTCGATTTAATAAAGTCAATTTAGGTGCTAATCCCCATCCACACTGGCTTAAGTCGATCTAATAAGGTCGATTTAAGTGTCAAGTCGACTTAAGGAAATGCTTAAGTTGACTTAAGGAAAGCCCAGTGTAGACACGGAGTAGTTTAGATCAACTTAAGCCTCCTTAAGTCAACCTAACTTGTAAGTGTAGATGCACCTTCTTTGCCTAGCCACTCTCTGTCTCTAGGAGTGAACAGAGTAATTCTAGAATGAAAGGGCTCCTCCAATCCAATCTCCTGAATTTTAAGGATGCATCTTTTCTGAATTTCTTGGCTCATGTCTCCCCTCCCCAAACAATCACACCGCTAGCAACAAATGTTATTGAGCTAGCCCCGGCAATGGCCACAGGAGAAAAAAGGGGAGGGGGCCAAAAGACAAAAAATAACAGACCCAGAAAACATGTAGCAGTCATTATGAAAGGGTATATCAGTATTTAATGTATTGTCTATGCACAAAGGCTATGTCTACACTGGCAATTTAAGTCAACTTAAGGAGGCTTAAGTCAATGTAAATTAAGCCACATCCACACTAGGCTTTCATTAAGTCGACTTAAGAAATTCCTTAAGTTGACTTAATGAAAGCTTAAGTCGACTTTATAACTACCACTCATTAGGTCGCCTTAACCCTCCTTAGGTCGACCTAAGCCCAGTGTGGACGCATACATCCACTTTGTTAAGTCGAACCAAGGGCAGTTGGGTCAACTTAACAAAGTGGACTAAGTCAACTTAAAATGTTACCACTTGTTAAGTCAACTTTAATAAGGTCGATTTTAAGTCAACCTTATTAAAGTTACAGGAGGAGGTGGCCAGGCTCAGGAGTATCCATGCCCTGGAGAAGTTCCTGGATAGCATCCATGAGGAAACATGCAAGGATGAAGAAACTATCCAGAGGCAAAGGACAGCTGCCACACCCTCGGAGAAGGATGAGATGGCTCAAGCAGAGGGTGGACACTGGCAGCTGGTTACTTCTGGCAGCAGACAGTGCTCCACCCCTGCTCCCATCCCACCCTCCGTTGTGGTAAAGAACCGCTACACACCACTACAGACGGGAGATGAGATGGAAGAGGAGAAGCCATGCACCCCCGAGGTTAGGAGGATCACAACCATCACACCCAGGAGAAAACGTCGGGTTGTGGTGGTTGGTGACTCTCTTCTGAGGGGGACGGAGGCACCCATCTGTAGCCCAGATAAGGCCTCTCGGGAGGTATGCTGCCTGCCAGGCGCCCGTATCCGAGATGTTATGGAGGGATTGTCAAGAATCATCCGTCCCTCTGACTACTACCCCATGCTACTCATCCATGTGGGAACCAATGATACTGCGAGAGGTGACCCTCTGCAGATCAAAGGTGACTACAGGGCTCTGGGAGCACGGGTGAAGGAGTTCGGTGCACAGGAGGTGTTCTCCTCGATCCTTACGGTCAAGGGTAGGGGCCCGAGCAGAGACAGATGCATCCTGGAGGTGAATGCCTGGCTGCGGAGATGGTGTTACCAGGAGGGCTTTGGCTTCCTCGACCATGGTGTGCTGTTTCAGGAAGAAGGACTGCTAGGCAGAGATGGACTCCACCTATCCAGGAAGGGAAAGAGCATACTTGGAAGCAGACTGGCTAACCTGGTAAGGAGGGCTTTAAACTAGGTTTGAAGGGGGAAGGTGACCAAGGCCCACAGGTAAGTGAAACTGAGGGAAACCTAGGGGAAGGGATGGAACTTGGGGGATGCTGGGGCTGTAACAGCAGGAATAAAAGAAAAGGTAGTTGGAACTGGGGGGTGGGATCAAATAATTGTTTTTTATTTCCTGATGAAGTCATAATACCTCAGGCGAGTGGGGAAGGAGGACACCGGGAGAAATTGCAAGGAGGAAGATGCGACAGGAGGGAGAATCGACAGGGCAAAGTAGGGCAATGTGCCCGGTATCTTAGGTGCCTGTACACAAATGCGAGGAGCCTGGGAAACAAGCAGGAAGAATTGGTAGTACTGGCACAGACAAGGAACTATGATATAATTGGAATAACAGAAATGTGGTGGGATAACTTGCATGACTGGAGCACTGCCATGGATGGATATAAATTGTTCAGGAAGGACAGGCAGGGAAAAAGGGGGGGAGGAGTAGTGTTATATGTAAAAGAGCTGTAAGACTGCTCGGAGCTCCACTATGAAAGTGGAAACAAGATGGTTGAAAGTTTGTGGGTTAAGTTTAGGGGAGAATGCAACAAGGGGGATGTTGTGGTGGGTGTCTGCTACAGACCGCCAGACCAGAAAGAGGAGGTGGATGAGGCGTTCTATGGACAACTAACAGAAGTTTCCAGATCATCGCAGGCCCTGGTTCTTATGGGGGTCTTCAATTATCCTGATGTCTGCTGGGAAGATAATACAGCAGTGCACAGGCAACCCAGGAAGTTTTTGGAGAATATTGAGGACAACTTCCTAGTACAAATGCTGGAGGAACCAACTAGGGGCCTTGCACCTCTAGACCTATTGCTCACAACAGAGAAGAATTGATCGGGGAAGTAGAAGTAAATGGCAACCTGGGCAGCAGCGACCATGAGATAGTAGAGTTCAGGATCCTGATCAATGGAAGGAAGGAAAGAAGCAGAACACACACCCTGGACTTCAGAAAAGCAGATTTTGGCTCCCTTAGGGAGCTGATGGGCAGGGTCCCATGGGAGGCTGATCTGAAGGGGAAAGGTGTCCAAGACAGCTGGCTGTATTTTAAAGAACCCCTGTTAAAGGCACAGGAAGATAACATTCCGATGTGCAGAAAGAACAGCAAATGTGGACGGCGACCAGCGTGGCTTAGCAGGGAACTCTGCGGGGAGCTGAAACATAAAAGGGAAGCTTACAAGAAGTGGAAGCTTGGACAGATGACAAGGGAGGCATATAAAGATATTGCTCGGGACTGCAGGGATCAAATCAGAAAGGCCAAAGGACAATTGGAGTTGCAGCTAGCAAGAGATGTGAAGGATAACAGAAAGGGGTTCTATAAGGATATCAGCAACAAGAAAAGGATCAGAGGTGGTGTAGGTCCCTTACTGAATGGGGCAGGCATCCTCGTGGAGGATGATGCGGAAAAGGCTGAAGTACTCAATGCTTTTTTTACTTCAGTCTTCACAGGGCGGGCCAGCTCCCAGGCTACTACATGGGGTAATGCGGACTGGAGAGAAGAGTGGCCCTCGGTGATGGAAAGTCAGGTTAGGGAACACTTAATGAAATTGGATGTGCACAAGTCCATGGGGCCGGATGAACTGCATCCGAGGGTGCTGAGGGAGTTGGGGGAAGTGATTGCAGAGCCGCTGGCCATTATCTTTGAGAACTCGTGGCGAACGGGGGTGGTCCCGGAGGTTTGGAAAAAGGCAAATATAGTACCTATCTTTAAGAAAGGGAAAAAGGAGGATCCGGGGAACTACAGACCGGTCAGCCTCACCTCAATCCCTGGGAAAATCATGGAGCAGGTCCTCAAGGAATCCATCCTGAAACACTTGGAGGAAAATAGAGTGATCAGGAACAGTCAACATGGATTCACCAAGGGCAAATCATGCCTGACCAACCTGATTTCCTTCTATGATGAGATGACTAGATTTGTGGATGCGGGAAGAGCCGTTGACGTGATATACCTTGACTTTAGCAAGGCTTTTGATACAGTTTCCCACAACATTCTCGTCGGCAAGTTAAGGAAGTATGGGTTGGACAAGTGGACCGTAAGGTGGATCGAAAACTGGTTAGATCAACGGGCTCAGCGGGTAGGAATCAATGGCTCAATGTCTGGTTGGCAACCGGTAACGAGTGGAGTGCCCCAGGGGTCGGTCCTGGGGCCGGTTCTATTCAACATCTTCATTAATGATCTTGATGATGGAATAGACTGCGTGCTTAGTAAGTTTGCGGATGACACCAAGTTGGGGGGAATGGTAGATACTCTGGAGGGCAGGGACAGGATCCAGAGAGACTTGGACAAATTGGAACACTGGGCCGAAAGAAACCTCATGAGGTTCAACAAAGACAAGTGCAAAGTCCTGCACTTAGGACGGAAAAATCCCATGCACTGCTACAGGCTGGGGACCGATCGGCTAAGTAGCAGCGCTGTATAAAAGGACCTGGGAGTTATGGTGGATGGGAAGAGGAATATGAGCCAACAGTGTGCCCTTGTTGCCAAAAAGGTCAATGGCATATTAGGCTGCATCAGTAGGAGTACTGCCAGCAGATCGAGGTATGTGATAATTCCCCTCTATTCGACACTGGTCAGGCCGCATCTGGAGTACTGTGTCCAGTTTTGGGCTCCCCACTACAGAAAGGATGTGGACAAATTAGAAAGAGTCCAGCGGAGGGCAACAAAAATGATTAGGGGGCTGGGGCACATGACTTATGAGGAGAGACTGAAGGAACTAGGCTTATTTAGTCAACAGAAGAGAAGACTGAGGGGAGATTTGATAGCAACCTTCAACTACTTGAAGGGTTGCTCCAAAGAGGAGGGAGCTAGGCTGTTCTCGAGGGTAACAGAGGACAGAACAAGGAGCAATGGTTTCAAATTACAGCTGGGGAGGTCAAGGTTGGATATTAGGAAAAACTTTCTCACTAGGAGGGTGGTGAAGCATTGGAATGGGCTATCTAGGGAGGTAGTAGAATCTTCATCTTTGGAGATTTTTAAGGCTTGGTTAGACAAAACCCTGGCTGGGATAATTTAGGGGGAGTGGTCCTGCTTTTTAGCAGGGGGTTGGACTAGATGACCTCGTGAGGTCCCTTCCAACCCTATTATTCTATGATTCTATGATTCTATGAAAGTCAACTTAACTTTTCTGGTGTAGACATAGCCAAAGATGTTAATCCTTTTTCCCCATAATTGGTATGGTAAGTCAGTTTTCCTCGGAGGCAGCCCCCAGCCTGTGCCTAACTATTCTCAAACTCAGTACTTTTTTCTCAGCAGGTCTCTTTTTCTGCTTCTTTTTGAAGCTATTCCAGGATCCCCCAGCACTGCTTCAGCCTCCTGGTCTTCTAAAGCAGCTTTTTCTCAAAGACCAGTCAGTGAACAGGTGCCAGTGCCTGAGATCTCCCTGATGTAGTTTAGGAAGCAGCAAGACAGTCCTTGGTATCAAAAAGATTCAGAAATTCTGTTTTAGAGTGCTGCCTCAGCCGTCTTCTTCTTTTAAATAATCTGGTCAGGTTTATATAGACCCAAACCCTCCCACTCTCAGCAGCCTCTGAGAGGATTGCTTAATTCGAGTCAGGATTGGAGTTTTCTTGTTTGTATACTTGTTTTATTTTTCCTCACTCTGTCTAACAGTTTAATGCCTCACAATAGATTCTTTGTTGTCCTTAGCTTTCAGCAGTATCATTACATTTTTGAATGTAGGTCTTGGTATTCCTAACCAAAAGCATAATGGTTTCTTGAACATAATTATAATTCTCTTCTCATTTATAGTAGTTTTATACTCTGGAGTGGAGTTAGGACTGATTTGCATCAGTGAAAGCAAGAGCAGAATTTCATGGCCAACATTTATTAAAATAATCAATTAAAATAATAAGGAAAAAGTACAATAGCATGGTGTGATATCACAATGAATTTCATGTTAACAGGGGTGTGGAAAGTGTTCATTTCCATTGCTTGCACAAAGGTCATAACTCCATTTTGATGTATCCAGGCCACTTAAAAAAAAAAAAAAAAAAGAAAGAAAAAGAAAGAAAAGCAATCACGACTGGAAGAATCCAGCCAGGAAATAACATAAGTCTCTTCCACCCACGTGAAACGTAAGAAAATTAGAACCAGCTGCCATTTAGCTGGCCTGATGCAGTCACTGTTACTAGTAACTAACTGGCTAGCTGTTGCCCTTTCTGTACTGATTTGACTGGCTAACTAATGAAGTCCTTCTAAAACAAACATAACTAGGCTTGTATTATAATTTGCAATACAAATGCCTAGGCCTTTTTTCCACCATCTCGCTCTCTCTCTCTCTCTCTTTTTCGTGAAAATTATGTGTTCCATGGAATTTTTCCTCTTTGTGGTGTGACATTTAGCAGAAGTAATATCATTTTCATAAACATAAAATTCTGCATGTGTTTAGGATCTAGTGTAGAATAAATATGCATGTCCTCCTACTCCCACCCTAAGCAGGCCCCCTCCTACAGTGCACCCCATCCTGTAGATCTAGGACCGCCTACTAGGTCCTTTGAAACAGTGTGTGTGGGGGGGGGGTGATCTTGAGGAGACCAATTGCCCTCCTTTCTCTATGTGAAGTAGGGAGATCTGCTCAGAATCCTTTTATGAAAATATTCAGGTGAACAATCAAGCCCCAGAACCTAACCAATGGTATAGGCTACCTTGGTTATAAGTTCTAGAGCAGTAGATGTGTTAGTCTATTTCAGCAAAATGAACAAGGAGTCCCAACACACTTTTAAACACTAACAAACATTTAATCGCAGAAGCTTTCATACAGCTAACATGCTACATTTTATATTGCATACAAAACCTTATACACATTTCAGAGATTCTACTTTGCTCAGACAAATTGCACACAATGGAAATTCTTTTAGAGAAATTTTGTTGGAGAGATTGTGATAAGGATAACACTTTGCAGCATATACTTTTCTACTTCCCCATACATAAATATATATGATTATTAAAATAATGAGATTAATTATAAACACATGTGGAATAACAGTACAACCAGCAGAGATTACACTGGATTTAAGCAATCATATACTCAAGGAGAATGGGAATTTACAAGACTCACCCGACTGCTCTTTCAGGTTGTCAAAAGCAACAGAGTAAGTGCCTGGAGTAATCAGTTACCACTTCTCTACCACTGTTGGGTTCAGTGAGAATGGTACATTCTTCATATAAACAATTATTTGCAAACTGTGTTTGACCACTGGATCTTCCCCATCTTTGCTGGCTACCTATCATCACTCCATGCCTACAAGCCAGTCAGAGATGTTTCTGTAGGTAAGTTCCAAAGAGGTAGCTGTATGTCAAGTTCAGCAAAACAAAAGAGGAGTCTTGCGACACTTTAAAGACTAACAAAATTATTTTTCACAGGAGTTTTCATGGGCAAAGTCCCACTTTGTCAGATGCCAGATTTGCGCACTAAAGTTCATGCGGAAAATAAATTTGTTAGTCTTTAAAGTGCCACAAGACTCCTCTTTTGTTTTCCTGTAGGTAATACCATTTACTGCCATCCAATTTCAGCTTTCCTAGGATAAAGAATAATTTTCATCCATGGGTCTGTTAAATAAAGATTTCAGAACAGTGGCCAAATACCATGAAAATAATCATGTGTGTGTGTTTCATACCCATTTTCTTGTGAAATCCTAATTGTTGGCTAACTAGATTATTTTGTTTCTAGTAAATTCAGTAAAGATAAATACTATGAGTGCATCTACACTTACAAATTAAGTCTATTTAAGCTTGCTTAAATCAACTTAATTTAATCTGCATCTATACTACATTTTCCTTAAGTCGACTTAAGCAGCAGCTTAAGTTGACTTAAGGAAAATTAAAGTCGACTTTATAAAACCTCATTTAAAGTCGACTTTACTGGCTAAGTCGACTTTAAGTAGTCAATTTGGCCAGTGTGGACGCAGATTAGCCCTAAATCAACTTTAAATCGACTTAAAGGGCTCCAGGGCTCCCCCACTGCCCTCCCCAATAGGGTGGCTGGCACAGGCAGAGCCTGGCATGCCTCCTCCCCCGCCCCACAGGGCATGACAGAGCCCTGCCCACCCCGCTCCTATGCCCTGCCAGTGTCCCTGTCCTGCTCAGCCCCCATTGTACTCAGGTACAATGGGGCAAATGCTGAGCCCCTTGACATTTGGCAAGGGGTGCCCCCCTGCCACCATGGACCAGTCCCAGGACCACCTAGCCCCTACAAGTTGACTTAGGCATCCAGTGTGGACGCTCTAAGTCGATTTGGCAGGATCCCCTTTAAGTCGACTTAATTTTTGAGTGTAGACATGCTGAGTCGAGTTAAAGTCGACTTTGTTAATTTAAGTTGACTTAGCTAAGTCAACTTAAATTAACAAGTGTAGACATAGCATATATGAGGATTGCTTGTGAGATACGTGTATAACAGACAGCAGGGCCAACATTTTCAAACTTGGGTGCCTGAATTTAGGCATCTAATTATATTATAGGAGCTAAAAGAAATGGACTTGGTTTTGGGGTTGCTGAGTCCTTGCAGCACCTTCTGAAGTCAGATCTTTATATTTGGTCCCAGCAGAAGGAAAAGACTGTTAACAATTTGATCAAGATGAAATGGAACTGGAGTAACAGTATAACTGTCTTCTGAAAGGAAACCTGTCTTTGCCCAAACAAATGTCTCTACAATGCATTTGTTATACATTTTAATTGTGGAACAGGGGAGGAATTAGATGATATGTGAATAAGAATAAAGAGATCTATCTACGTAATCATGGGTCCTCATCAACCTGAGCATCTCACACTCGAGTGGATTTTATCATCACTACATTCTGAAAAGAAATGGAAGGATGGTTCCCATTTTGTGGATGTGGGAACTGAGGCCTTGTACACACGATCACTTTATTGCGTGGTAAGGCTCTATACCATGCAATAAAGCCATTTGAGTACACACGAGCAATTTCTCTGTTGCGCGGCAACACCCTCTTGCCGCGCAACAGTTAAACCACTCCAAACGAGAGTGGTAGCATTATCGCGGAACAGCTGTTCCGCGGTAATGCTCGTCTGTACTCATTTTGCGCAATAGGCAGCCTCTGGAAATGTCCCAGAGTGCCAATCGAGGCCACTCTGGGAC
>ML685837.1:4558266-4588886 GCA_007922175.1 Pelusios castaneus
TGGGGTTAAACAGGGACTATGGATTTTTCTCGCATTACAACAAGTGAATTGACCTCCCCCTCCTCTATGTGCTGTTCCCCAGTGCTTTGAATCCTAACACCTATTTTGATTTGCTGTTACAGCCTGACCTGATGCTATGTCATACACTCCCCTGCATTTAATTTCCTCCCACTCTGTAACTTTCCTATCTTCAAAGCGTCTGACGAAGTGGGATTTTCTCCCACGAAAGCTCATGCGATAAATAAATCTGTTAGTCTTTAAAAGTGCCACAGGAGTGTTGTCTTTCTACAATAGACTAACACGGCTACCCCTTTGCAATTTGACCATCATTACAGTCTATCAAGTAGCATAAGGAATCAGAACACCAAATCTCCATGCTAAACTAAATTTATGTGGACCAGTAAAGAGGGATGAGACTACACATGGCGTTTTTGTTCTGAGCTTTTTTAAGGCTTGTCTACACTGAGGCCTTTTTTATATTAGAAAACATCCACCAGTGTAATTAAAATCAATAAACTAGAGCAAAGCCCTTATATAGCTGCACTTAAATCAGCTTAAGTGTCTGTATTAGATGTTTGCACAGCAGCAGTTAGATCAAGTTGAGCTGCAGCAATGCACGTTTTCTAATATAGATGTGGTCTAAGAAATGTATTCAGTTGGAGTATATAGATGTAATTATTCCAGTGCAAATGTCCAATGTGCAAAGTACGGCTTGCCTCAACATAGCTTGATTCAGTGCCTCATATCTAAATTAAGTGTGTGCGTTTGGTGCAACCTGTTTACTTAATATAGATAAACCTTCACTCAGGAAAATTTGTCTTTATGCAAACTGGCAAGTGTTATCTTGAATTTATTTAATTAATTATGTAAGTCATCACGCCCATGTAGTCTCAACATTTTTTAGCCAGTTTCTTTCACCCATTGTTACTATGAAGGAGAAAATTATCAGCTAATTCAAGTTAAAAAAAACAAACCCTAAACCACAAAGTCCTGATTTTTTTCATTTACTTTTACAACTAATTGTGTGTTTTAAACACTCCACACAAATTGTGTGAATGAAGTCTGCTCATCTCATCAATTTCAAATCCTTAAATAATTGGTGGTATAGCCACAGTTTAGGCAGAGGCAGCTTTTGGGGTAGGCAAAGCAGATGCACACCAAAGGCCCCGAGCAGTAAGGGGCCCCATCACCTGCTTCACCTACCCCAAAAGCCATTTCTGCTTTAATCAGCAGCAGGAGGAGGAGTTGGCCCTGTGATTGGGGCAGGTGGCAGGGAGCTTGGGCTGGGTGGGGGCCAGGATGGTGGGAAGCCAAGACTGTGGGTGGGGAGGGGAGGCTGGTGGCAGGGGAGGCAGGGTTGGGGCAGGCTGAGGGCAAAGAGCCAGGGCCACAAAGGGGGGCCCCCCACAATGGGCCTTTGCCTAGGCCCCCAATAGCCAAAGGCCGCCTCAGGCCTGTATATTCTATAGAATATTTCTTTTGTCAGATGCATTTATGATTCTACCTTTTGTAGTTGTACACGTCACACTTCAAAGCACAGAATTGGAACTGGAAAAATTAACAGCATGAAGTGTGAAAAGTTGAAATACCACAAGAAGAAATTGATCAACTTAGGTCTGTTTGACTCAAAAGCATATAGATCATTTCATATGGAACAAAACAACAGCAAATGAGATATGTGCCCGGTGGCTCAATGAGTTTTTGTTTCAATTGTTTTGCAGTGAATTAAGCATTTGTTGGAACTCTTAAAGTGTAGCCATTTAACAGAGTCTACTTAACTTTACAAGTGTGGACATAGCCCTCTTGGGTTTTTTATTTATATATGTAGTCTTCATTCAGAGGTTATACATTTCATCACACTGGAGATTTCACTATTATACCTACTATAGGTAAAGATGCTTCCTGTTATCAATCCAGATTCCCAGGGTTCAATAAGCTGGCTATTTCAAATCATACCAGAGGGGAACCAGGCACAGTCTATGGCATTTCAGATGTACCATTTTCTTTGTAAATCATTCAATCTGTTTTCAAGTTACAGCTAAAGAGTGAGTTTTCATTTTTGCCTGCTCTGACTATTGTTCCAATACCTTCGTTTGAAGTAAGTTTTGATTTAGCTAATAATATTGCTAGGCAATTTTTACATGAACCATTCTGCGATAATTATTTTGTGTAAATATTTATCCCCGGGAGTGAGGAAGCTATTATACGTAGTAGATAGGCTCAATTAAAATAAATTCTGTTGTGACATTGTACTGTCCATAAGGCTTTTTTGCCATATGATTGATGTCTCAACAGTGAATCCTTTGACTAACACTGACTAGTGCCTAGTGAGTTGTTATGACTAGAGATAAGCTTGAGCTAAACCTGCATCCCAAATTTTGGGCAATTCTAATCCAGGTCAGAATTTTGCAGCTGGAGCCCATCTCTAGTTATGAATAGTCTGACACTCATTCACATCACAGGTGGGGGAGCTTAAGTGTTTATTGATAACAAATATGTATGTGTCACTTACTTCTCAGATGTTGATTCATTTCTCTGAGTTTCTCTTTCATCTCCATATACAGGGATGATAATAATAATGACGTCCTTACTTCCCTGACAGGTGTGTGGGACCTGAAACATCTCTCTTACACCAGTTTTAAACTGATGTGTTTGTATTCTGTTCACGTTGCTCCTGAGTCTTAACTGTAAGTGAGATACCTACGATGAGAATTAGTTAATTCATAGAATCATAGAATAATAGGGACAGAAGGGACCTCACGAGGTCATCTAGTCCAACCCCCTGCTAAAAAGCAGTACCACTCCCACTAAATCACCCCAGCCAGGGTTTTGTCTAACTGGGCCTTAAATATCTTCAAAAATGGAGATTCTACCACCCCCCTAGGTAGACCATTCCAATGCTTCATCACCCTCCTAGTGAGAAAGTTTTTCCTAATATCCAACCTTGACCTCTCCAGCTGTAATTTGAAACCATTGCTCCTTGTTCTGCCCTCTGTTACCATTGAGAGCAGCCTAGCTCCCCCCTCTTTGGAGCACCCCTTCAAGTAGTTGAAGGTTGCTATCAAATCCCCCCTCAGTCTTCTCTTCTGTAGACTAAATAAGCCTAGTTCCTTCAGTCTCTCCTCATAAGTCATGTGCCCCAGCCCCCTAATCATTTTTGTTGCCCTCCGCTGGACTTTTTCTAATTTGTCCACATCCTTTCTGTAGTGGGGAGCCCAAAACTGGACACAGTATTCCAGATGCTGCCTCACCAGTGCCGAATAGAGGGGAACTATCGCATCCCTCGATCTGCTGGCAACACTCCTACTGATGCAGCCCAATATGCCATTGGCCTTTTTTGCAACAAGGGCACACTGTTGGCTCATATTCATCTTCCCATCCACTATAACCCCAGGTCCTTTTCTACAGCACTGCTACTTAGCTGATCAGTCCCCAGCCTGTAGCAGTGCATGGGATTTTTCCATCCTAAGTGCAGGACTTTGCACTTGTCTTTGTTGAACCTCATGAGGTTTCTTTCAGCCCACTGTTCCAATTTGTCCAAGTTTCCAAGGATCCTGTCCCTGCCCTCCAGAGTATCTACTATTCCCCTCAGCTTAGTGTCATCCACAAACTTACTAAGCACGCAGTCTGTCCCATCATCAAGATCATTAGTGAAGATGTTGAACAGAACCGGCCCCAGGACCGACCCCTGGGGCACTCCCCTCATTACCGGTTGCCAGCCAGACATTGAGCCATTGATTCCTACCCACTGAGCCCATTGATCTAGCCAGTTTTCTATCCACCTTACAGTCCACTCATCCAACCCATACTTCCTTAAGTTGCCGACGAGACTTAATGTATGCATTTTAAATGTGTATGATCTGATTCTCTATTCAGTGGCACCAGTTTTATACTCACGTAGGTATTGGGCAATGGGCATGACTACACTGCAAACTTTGGCCAATGCAAGTTACGTTGACACAAAGTCGTCACAGTTCATACGTCATTTGGGCAAGAGCATACTTGGCTCCTTGTGTCCGTGAACACATACTCACCAGGAGTGCTTAAGTCAAGTGCACCATAGGTATGCAATCAGCGTGTGACTTGCCATCATCCTGCTCACTGCTGGTTACAGTTTTGGCTATGCGTGAGGGGACAGAAATGAGTTGCAGTATATGACTGGGAGCAAGAAATAAACTTCCAAGCATGCAATGTTCTCCATCCCATATATCCTATATGGCAAACAGCCAGCTCTCCTCCAGTGGTCTTGCACTTTTCCTGTAGTTAGTGGGTCAGGGTGCCCCCAGTTGCCCTATCTCCAACAGAGCCCACTGATAATGTCCTGTGGGGTAGTGAGTTTGGGACCTGGGCTCGCCCTCTACTCCATGTCCCAGTTCAGGGGTCCTATGAGTTGCCATTGTGTGCTACTGACAATGTCCAAATCCACAGCTCTCTCCCCTGGGCAGCTTTTCCCCCACCTCCCTTTCAGTTCCTTTGCTCTGCCTCCTCTTAGACAGGGTTTCTTTCTCAGGTCTCTTTTTCCCCTTGTATTTTTCCTCCTATACCTGATACCATCCTGAAAAGTCCTCTGCTCCTTCACTCTGCACAGCACTACATTCCTGCTCCTTCTCCAGCTTGTGCCCCATCTCTTTGGAGCAGGGAGGCTTTTATCAAGCACCTGGCTACTGCTTAACTGATCTCAGGTCTCCTAATCAACCTGTAGTGATCCTACGTAGTCAGCAGGGAACAAAGCCTTCAGCATTCTGAAGCTTACATATCTCCCATCTTGATTCTCAGAGTGCCTGCCGGCCTTGATATCTCACACCCATAATCTTCACACCTTTTCAAAAAAATCTCATGAACCACTCAGCCCTCCTTGCTCTCCACGGCTATGTCTACACTTGCACTTTTAAGTCGACTATAACTAAGTCGACTTAACTAAGTCGACAATAAGTCAACTTATTTAAGTCGACTTAGTGCGTCTACACTTAAAATTAAAGTCGACTTAAAGGGGAACTTACAAAGTCAACCTAGAGCATCCACACTGGATGCTCTAGGTCGACTTTGTGGGGCGAGGGGGACCTTGGGCAGGTAGAATGGTCCCAGGGAGTATCCTGATGAGGATATAAAGAATACAACCATTGTATCCTTAATGGCTCATCACTTTACTCCCTGGGACCATATCACCTGGCAAATTCCTAAACATTAAGGAGACAATGGTTGTTCACACCCTCCCGTCTAAGACATTTGTCCAGAATGACACAAGTTAAAGTATGGATATAACACCAAATTCTTAACTTCTAATCAAAATAGATGATATTCCTAGACATAAACTATATAATCATTCCCAGCAAATTACTACCTTTCTATTGATACCAAACATGACAGTTCCTATGGATTATAGCATTTATGAGATATCCATAGAAAATAATATCATAAATGCTTCCCTAAATCCAGACAGTGTCACACTGTGCCCACATGCCCTGCCCTTTGGGGAGCATACCAGGCTCCCCCTGTGCCCCCCCCCGGCAGGGAGGGCATTGGTGTAGTCCGGGGATAGCCCTAAGTCGACTTAGGGCTACCCCGGGGCTACACTGGCTTAATTCGACTTTAGAAAGTCGAATTAAGCCTTAGGTCGAGTAGAAAGGTGGTTTAATAAAGTCGACTTAATTTTCATTAAGTCGACTTTATTTTCCTTAAGTTGACTTAAGCAAGCTGCTTAAGTCGACTTAAGCAAAGTGTAGTGTAGACGCAGGGCACATTAAGTCGACTTAAGCCAAGCTTAAGTCGACTTAATTTACCAGTGTAGACGCAGCTCTTTGAGAGAGCCATGGAACCTGCACAACTCTGTACTATTGTCTTGAGCTTTGGAAAAACAAGAGACATAGTCCTCTGGTATTTTCAGACCCATAATAACAACCAGATCAGTGGGGAACATGATGATTTTGTGGATGACAGATTGCTGTGGGACATAGTGAGAATCAATTCTGAGTTGTTGGTGACATTCACAGAGTAATTGGTCCTGCTGGACCCAAGAAACAAACTGTGACTGGCAAAATCACGCTGGAATGCTACTGCAGGAGGACAAGCAGTGACTGCAGAACTTTCAGAAGTGTAAAGCCACATTCCTGAATCTCGATGCTGATCTCCTTCCACTCTCTGGAACACCCGGATGAGAGCTGCATTGATAGCGAAGAACCTAATGGTGATCGCACTGGGGAAACTTGCAATGCCTGGTTGCTACCTGTCCAGGGAAATCATTTAAGATTTGAAAGACCACTGTGTAAGGCATTGTCATGCAAGTTCACAGAACCATTAATTGTTTTCTGCTATTCAGGACTGTGACTTTCAGCACTGTGCACTGTTTAACATACTTCTGATAGATCGAAGGGACATTGATGTTATTTATTCACAAGACTGAATCTCAGGGAGAAAAATGTCTCCATGGTTATAGATGTCTGCTGTGTCCTGCATAATATCCATGAAGCAAAGAGGAAAAGTTGCTACTGGGTGAAAGGCAAAGATAGAGCAGTGCCCACTGAGCTTGAACAGGCACACACAAGGGCTATTAGAAGACTTCATCCTACAGCTATACAGCTCAAGGATGGACTGTTGCCAAAATAAGGAAATATTATTCTGGGATATATTAGCAGGAGTGTTACAAGCAAGATACAAAAAGTAATTCCTTTGCTCAGCTGGATTATTGTGTCCAGTTCTGGGCACCACATTTCAGGAAACGTGACCAAATTGGAGAAAATATAGAGAAAAGCAACAAAAATTATTACAACTCTAAAAAACACATCCTATGAGGGAAGATTGAAAAAAATGGGTATATATAGTTTGGAGGAGAGAAGACTTGGGGGGACATGCTAACAGTGTTCAAGTACATAAAGGGTTGTTACAAGGAAGAGGGAGAAAAATTGTTCTCCTTAACATCTGAGGATAGGACAAGAAGCAATGGGCTTGAATTGCAGCAAGGACAGTTTAGATTAGACATCAGGGGAAAAAAACTTGCTAACTGTCAGGGTAGTTAAGCACTGGAATAATTTGTCTAGGGAGGTTGTAGAATCTCCATCATTAGAGATTTTGAAGAGCAGGTTAGACAAACACCTGTCAGGAATGGTTTAGATAATGCTTGGTCCTTCCCTGAGTGCAGTGGACTGGACTAGAATCAGTAGCTGGCCTCGCCAGGTCTCTTCCAGTCCTACAATTCTACAATTTACTCAGGGCAGGGACAAGTGAGAGGAGGGTGGGAGAGGCCATGATTAGCAGTGACTGACCAGTAGAGAAATAGAAAATCCCAGTTGCTGATGATAAGTGGACAGCAGCTACAATAGTTTCCATAAGAAACAGAGCAAAACCTTCTCAGTTCTGGGTAAAATATTTTATTGATGCTAATATTTTTCTGATGGTTTTCCCAGAATAAAAGTATATTTCTTGTTTTATATAACATTTATTTATGTTAATTACTTATTTAGCACTGCAAGCTACAGTTCAAGTTAGTAACAAAACAGCCCATTTTTAATTTGAAAAAAAAAATTGTTGTTTAATTTGTTGGCATAGATCTGTCATTATAGAAGGCTTGATGGCCTCAACAGTGAAACCAAATGTTTTGATTATACAGTCTTTTTAAAGGAATGCAGTTGTATTGATCTACATGCACCATACTTTTCAGTGTACTCTATTGTCCTGATTGTAGCCTGTAAAAGTTTAAGGCATCCTGGCATTACATGCAGAGTGTCCGTCATTCACATTTTAACTCAGCTACCAATGTACCATTCTCAACAAAGTAATTTTCTGTGCATGCATTACTATAATATGTTACTTCCTGTAGTACTTTCTTTAAGAATAATACGGGTTTTAATAGTTGAACTCCAAAATAGGCTAGAAAAAGTCTGCTCCTTCTTAGGGTTCTCCCCTGGAACCGCCACTAAAGCCCAAACTACAAGTGTAAGCTTAAATTAGGCTATGTACACACTACAGACTTGTCCCACAATAAAGTTGTTGTGGGACAAACAAGTGTTATAACTATAACACTTTCCCCCGTCCACACAGCACTCCTTGTAATGAAAAGGAGTGTTCACACGCTCCTTTGAATTTTCATTACAAGGAGCAGTGCATGATGGGCGCCTATCCCACCATGCACTGCTGCAGCCAGCATTTGGCTGCGGGGCTGCTTCCACCCCCATCCCCCACAGGGCTGTAGGGCTGCTCGGGGGGTTCCCTGTCTTGAGCCCTGCTCCTGCAGGGCTTCCCCAGGCTGCATTCTGGGTGGCTGGAGCCCCGCTGCCTTGTGGGTTCCCCAGGGCAGTGGGGCTCCAGCTGCCAAGAACCCCAGCTCCTGGCAGGCAGCTCCCAAGTAGTTAGAGCAGTGACAAGTATGACAGCTCCGGTGTCCCAGAGTGGCCTCGACTGGCACTCTGGGACATTTCTGGAGGCTGTCAAAAGCACAAGGAGCGTACACACTGGCTCTACCACACAACAGCTGTTCCGTGGTAAGCCTAACCACGCTCATTTAGGTGGTTTACCTGTTGCGTGGCAAGAGGGCTGTTGCTGCGCAACAAGCAAGATTGTAGTGTGTTCGATGACAGCCTTATCACGCGGTAAAGCTCCTTACCGCGCAATAAGACTGTAGTGTGTACAAGCCGTTAGTGTTTGCTCTTTTTGGCCTTGACTCTCCATGCCTCTTAAGTTTCCCTTGGTCCAATCATCCATTGAATACCTGCCAGGATCTCTGCTTGGAATCCCTGATCCTGCCCTTTTATTAGGGTTGCTCACTGCCAGATCCTGCTCCACATCTCTCCTGACCTCTTGCCAGACTCCTCTACTTAGGAGAGGATCTCAGGACCAGCATTTCCCTTGGACTTCTTCCTTACCCCTCCCACTCTCTACAATTTCTATGCCAAGAGAGAGAATGTAGCATTCCCTCTCACCCTACAGCCTCCTTCTAATCTGTGATTCCTTTCTTTAGTCACTACCAAGCTCCTTCCCCAGCTAGTCTTCATCTTTAATTAGGTCTTGTCCACCATCCAGGTGCAGTTAAGGGGATTAACTGGCCTCTCAGGCAATATTAACTCTTTCAGAACTTGCGTGGGGTATACAGTCCAACATGCAAACATATTCACAATAGATTCCATGTATTCAGAACAGCCAGACCAGCTCCAAAGTTGCATTACTGAACAGATGTGCATGAGTTCAATGTCATAGCTCTGCAATATCAGATATAGAATTAGGGGTCAAATCCAAGAGTCCTGGTTCTGTTTAAACAGCAGAATATACCCTTAGCCAAGGGACTTCCCAGGTGACACAGAGGGGTGTGTGTATGGAGTTTGACTGAGCTATAGGTGTTGGTCAATCCCTGTCTGCAGCAGTAGCCACTTGGCTACCCTTAATTGCAACCCAACTGGCCACAGGATCCAGAAGATAGATGTATAGCCACATTTGCACCCATCACTCCACTCCTGGTCTACAGAAGGGGCTCCTGTGGGCGTATAGGTGGCCCCACAATGGGCCTTCTTCTAGGCCCCCAATAGCCAAAGGCCGCCTCAGGTGCAAAGTGAGTGTGAAATTCTGCTAAACAAAATTCTCTGTTCACATGGATTTTAGCATCCTGTGCCCACTTTGTACAGCAGTAAATGACTACACAAGGGGCCAGACAGTGAAGAATCATTGCCACTAACAATTAAAATAAATTAAACAAATACTTACTGTCTGAAATGGCTATTATATGGGTATATGAACTGTTGCATCAACAAACTAACGTTACAAGCTAACAGGATTCCAACCAGCCAATGTTTTGCGGCAATGCCTTTTTGACTAATATTGACTGGACAGAGACACGGCCATGGTCTCTCTAACACCTATTTTCTATATTTATTTACTTTTCTCTCATCTTTCTTTTTTTTCTTTGTCTAACCACAATTGCCAAATTTTCAGACCTTTTTTCCTTTCTTCGAGTTTGCTGTATAGAGCCACTCAGTTCTTGCTAAGTAATGTCAGTATTTAGACTAAAAGAGTTGTCAGAGCAAATGACCATCTCTCAGCCCAAGGGACTCTGACAGCTCATCAGCAAACTATGTAACAGTCCAAGACATAACGTGAAGGCTGCAAACACTGCTTCAGAGGAGTGTGCCAAGGAGCCAGATGCTGCAGGAAAAACATCTGGAACTTTTAATTGCCTTTAAGAAAGAAGAGGAGGTGGAGGAAAACTATGATGTGGTAAGTAAAACAGCCCACTGCATAGTTTTAGGAATAATGACAAACACTGAAAATATTTTCTTATTTAAAATACTGTAAAAATGCAAAACTCCAACACTTTTAATCCTTACACTCAGATATGATAGCTGATGGGTAAAAAAAGATATACAGTGGCCAGAGGAAGTATTGAAAACTCTGAAAACTTTCCAAGGATGACAACTTAGACCCTGTATGAGTTTCTCAGAAATCTTTATTTAAAGAAGAAAATCCTTTTTATGCTTCAGCAAAGAATATGCTTCCGCAAGGAGAGAAGGTAAAGATTCAGTTCCAAGTGAAGCACTTTAGGTGACAACTTTAAGTTGCATTGGCTCTCATTGTGATCTTATTCCAAAAGGGATAAATCAGGAGTGAAGTCAGTCAGGTTTCTCTGGTGTAAATTGATGTGAGATCAAAGTCAGGCCTGTTGCATACACCATTATCACAGTCCCAAGTGCCAACCAGTGCATATGCTTATAGACCCCAGCAACATCATTATATTAAACAAGCATTGTGAGCGTGGCAATGGGAAAATCCTTCATGAGTGTGATATTTTATTTTGAAAAAAACAACGAGAATCCTGTGGCACCTTATAGACTAACAGATTTTCTTTGGCATAAACTTTCATGGACCATAACCCACTTTGTCATCTGACGAAGTGGGTTATAGTCCACAAAAGCTTATGTCAAAGAAAATCTGTTAGTCTATAAGGTGCCACAGG
Organism: Pelusios castaneus; assembly: GCA_007922175.1. Taxonomy (NCBI): domain Eukaryota; kingdom Metazoa; phylum Chordata; order Testudines; family Pelomedusidae; genus Pelusios; species Pelusios castaneus. Next base: position 4,569,200 of record ML685837.1, read on the forward strand.
ACTCTTGTTGTTTTTTGCTGTACAGCAGACTAACACAGCTACCCCTCTGGAAATTTTATTTTGAGAATATCTATCGAATTAAAAGAACATCACAACATCGTTCACCACACTGGTGCAGTGTGTCTACTGTAGTGAGTTGTGTCAGTTTGCACTAGTGCAATCACGAAATTCCAGGGTGAGATCCTCTGTGGCATCTTTAAGGGGCGCAAAACAGAAGGTGTAGGCCAGGCAAAAAGGGATTAAAGATTGTGCACCCTCCCAACCCTGGGCTGCTTTGGGAGCTGCAAAGTCCCCTGACATAGGCTGGACAACTGTGGAGGCAAGTCTATGTTATATCACCCTCCTCAGCCTGCTAGATGAACCTCAGCACTGCCCAGAATCTTTACATTTGTGATCCCTATCTCTTACATGTTCCTCCTGCACAAGCAATTTGGGCAATTCCCTAAATTTTGAGACCTTGACTTTACCTCCTTAATAATGTCCTTATAGTATAAAGGGTTTTTTTCTGTATACTATATATGTACATTATAACTTGGCAATAGTGAATAGAAAGCAATTTGTCACAGAAAACAGAAAGAAATTTAGAATATCTTCTTCAGAATTATCAATATCTTCCTTCAAGAAATGAACTACAACAGATTTCCCTTTCTAAAATGTTTCCTCCTTCTTTGATCACTGTAATACAGTTAAGTGGCAGTAAAGTCTGTCATCACCAGTATATTCAGAATGACAAATATACTTTTGCTCTTAGGAATCAAATTTCTCCAGCAGTCAAACTATCTACAGCAGCTTTTTATTACTTTATCATTTCAGTAGCAGCTCTACTTGCTTTTACAAATGACATTATTGCCAGATACTTTTCTTCCCTACATGACAATTTCATATCAATTTAAATCTGTAAACAAACAAATTTGATTGAACTGTTCAGTTTTCTGTTCCCGTACAGCTCCAGTTAGCACTACATACTGCTTCTCAGAGGGAAGCCTGCGCCTCTTAAATAAAAGACACCAAGATCCAGCTTTTCAAAGGTGTTAAATGCCTAAAGATGCTGAAAAATACCTACTGGAATTTCCAAAAGAGCCTATCTACCTAAGCACTATTGGAATCCACAGCAAGTATCTACAGAACAAACAAGGAGTCCTGTGGCCCTTTAAAGACTAACAAATGTATTTATCGCAGAGCTTTCATGGAAAATCCCATTTGGTGCTTATGTATGTCTTCAGGCACTTGGAGACCATGAGAACAACTGGCCTCAAACTACTCCACTGTTCTTAACACCTCTAACAAAAGCATTCAGCTGATGATAAAAGTAGACATGGGCCAGAGCCTCTGCTGGAGTAATTCACAGTAGCTCCATGAACTTAAGTGGAGTTGAGCCAACTTACAGCTTCTGTAGATCTGGTCACTTATTTGGATGTGGTGTCTACCTACATTTTAATTACAAACGAAGCTAACAGTTGCTGTTAGCTCAATTCATTTGAGACCCCCCTGTGGTATAACATGCTTTGGTCCAGCTCTGCTTTAGAAGTTTAGATTAAGGCATCTTTTCATAACCCTCTTGTAAAGTTGTTTTGTTCCATCCACAGGGACTGGGATGCTTTCACATGGTTGAGCTGCAATTCACTTTAAAAAACAGTTAAGCTTGGTTGTTTTCATGGTGTAGACAGGACTTAACTGACTTCTCAGACTGCGTCTGTGTTCAAACATTACAAAATTGAGATGACAAATGCTTAGAAAATAAAATTCAAAGTCAGAAAAGTGCATTTCTTGACTAGTAGATGTATCATCGTCACTAGAATACAAGTGGTGACAGATACTTCTACTAAAAATTCTAATACAATACTTCGTGCTCACTCTACTAGCTCCCATTTTATAGCTGCCATCGGTTTGACTAGTACAGAACAAGTGAAGCATGAAAGGCTATTTAAAGTTACACACACTTTTAAGGAGTTATTTTTTTAAATTCAAGTTTGTTTTCTGTGTGTGTAAATGCAGTGCCCCTGGAATGTGAGTGATTGGAAGATATGGACTGAAATATTAGGCAATATACAACAGCCTGGACAGAAGCTACATAAGCAGTGCCCTGCCAATGTGCCCCAACCTTGATTTGAAGGGAGGCAGTAGCTACATTTTCACAGCCCATTCAATTGTTGTCCAAGAATGCCAATGGTGATGGTGAGTTTTGCAATGTTAATACTTGTCCATCTGGAACTGGACTGAGACCACCCATGAGCTATTGAAAAGCTACCAGATGGTAACAATCTTGGTAACTATTGATCTGAAATTGGGTTACAACTAGTATAGGCCTATAGTCCTTTTTCCCTATCAATATTCCCATTCCAATGGGTTTGTTACTATGTCAGTGTAAAACACAACTAAACTGTGTTTTCAAACCACAGTTGTCCTTCCCCATTGGCAAGATTTTGTTTGCTTTCTGTGAGAAGAGAAGGAATGATGGTTGGTTATCAAATATTTGTGAAAGCTGAGGCAAGTCTGCTAACATCCTGGCACTTCCTGGTTCACAGCATTCTTAAGTCAACATGCTCCTGTAATGCTCTAGACACTTGTATGCTCTCTTATATCAATTTGTTAAAGGAATGGTGTTTAACAGACTCAAAAAGCATCTGAGTTCAGAGAAATGAATATGAATAAGTGTTATTTCCTACCAACTAGATCAATGTTAACAAAAATGATGATTAAATGTCTTGACATTGCCTACTCTTTTTATGTATCCTTCTTTCAACTGTCAGTAGCCACATCTCCCTTTCCATACTGGCCAGAAAATGCTCTGCAACCAAACAGCAGAAGTCTAGTCCAGTTATCAGCTCAACAATAACCCCCTTGACAATGTCTAGAATAAAGACCCTCTTCAGTCCCACTCTGTTTTTCCCATGCACCTTTCCCCTCCTAAGTTTGCACTCCTTCATACACTTGCTACTCACCTCTGTCTCACCCCCACACCCAAATCTGTCACCTTTATCACCTCCTCAGAAAACTAAAAAATCATAATCAGTCTCTCCCTCCATCCTAGCTCACTTCTTAGGAACTTCCCCACTGTCATGAATCCTTTTTTGCAGGGACTGAGACGAAATAAGGCTGGTGGGGCAGATCAAGGACCTTTTCTTCCCATCTATCCCAACAGCACTGGAAGGTTAGCAGGACAAGTCATATCCATAACTGGTCCCAGCAGCAATTTTTTTTGGTTTCCCAGGGGGCCCATACAATCAGTAATTCAAGCATTCATTTCTCGACTTTCACTGCCGCAGAACAGGAAGTGCTCCTGAAATGGACAGTCTGTGTGCATTCACTAAGTTCACATTCTCTGAGGGAGAATGTGTTTCCCCTTGCTGCAACTGGGAAATGATAAGAAATATATATATATATATATATATATATATATATATATATATATATATATTGTGGCAAAGTCAGGCCAGATGGCTTTAGGAGGGTAATTGAAGGCAGGTTTGTCAGCCCTAGGATGCTGAAGGCACTGTTCCCAACAGGCAGAGGAGCAACAGCTTTGGGGCAGTTAGGGACACCTGGACCCTGTTGAGGGCTGTTCCTGGCCCTATAAAAGACCCAACTCCAGACTGGCGAGGCGAGGCGAGGCGAGGCAAGGCATCGCATCAGAGAGGAGAGGAGAGGAGAGGAGAGGAGAGGAGAGGGTTAGAGGAAGGGAACGGGGCTAGGCTTGCCTTGCCTCAGCTGCTGCAGCAGGGGAAGCAGAAAACTCCCCTTCCACAAGGACTGAGACAAGGGCAGTGGAGCCACGACCCTGACAGGGAGAAGTGGACTTGCCAGGGAGGCTGACTTGCCACAGGCCCTACTACACCAGGGACCGGACATTAGGTGGCATGAGCTGGGGAGTACTCTGCCACTATATATATATATATATATATATATATATATATATATATATATTTTAAGCAAAGAAAGTATGAGAAAGAAACAAACTTAGTGAAATGAAAGGAAGAGAAAAAAAACACTTAAAACAAAAGTACATTTGCAACTAATCTTATTGGCAGTGTCCCTTCAAATACAATTAAAATAAATAAATAAGTGCCATTCCAATATTTCATTATGTGATTTAATCAAGATCAGGACCCTATTGTGCTAGGTGCTGTACAAACACATGCAAAGATACAATCCATGCCCCGGAGAGCTTTCAACTAAAGCCTACCCATTGTGGATACTTATTCCTATTCAAAAAAGTGCCAACATCAATAACACATTAAGCAAGTGCTTAATGATGAACACATACTAAGTATTTTCCTGGATTGGAGCCTTCAGAGGAGTGAAATTGTCAAAAGCACCTATTTGACTTAGTCTCCTAAATAATTTTGGGACTTTTGAAATAAATTTGCCCTTTGTCTCTTGAGGTATGGCATCAAAATCAGTTTTTACTTCAGTTATGCCAGTGTGAATACAGAGTTTAAGCCACTCACTTGGGATTCATAGCAAAGTAAGTGAGAGCAAAATCTGGCCCTTAGAATGGAACTTACGTTTCTCTAGCACGGAAACTTAGCCCACTCCAAATGTGTCATCCATAAAGCCATATAATGAAAGTAAAAGGAGTGTTGCTTACCTTCCAGAAAAAATATGCCTGAAATGTGTGAATGTTAGCAATGTTTTGAATAACAAATTCAATACATGTGAAATATATTTCAAAAACATTGTGTTATATCCTTCTAATCTTTGTCAGAGGGAAAATGTGGAAACAGAAATCTGACATCCTGATGCTAATATGAAAGCACTTCAAGACAGACATCAGCAAATATATAATGTGCAGTTAATCTCCCATCCAGGAAAATGAAAGCATAAGAACAAACACTAACTTCTCTCAGATAGCTGACACTTGTGTAAATCACTTGCACATTAGTATGTTATTTTCGTTTAGAATGTACTAAGCTATTTATATAGCCTAGGATTCCTGTTCAAATCTATTTAACAGAAATATCCATGAGCTTTACCACTCTCCAGAAATACAGTACAATGGAATTATTCTAGCACTGCAGAATGGCTCACTCTTGCTCTACAAATTACTTCAGCAGACACTAAATCTGAGTGCAGAAGGAAAAGCTTATGAAAAGAACCATCTTTTGCATAAAGCAGCCTCACATAGATCTGTCAAATGCAAGGAAGAAAGAAAGAAAGAAAAAGTGGATGGGCTTCTGAAAAGAAGATAGAAATCTCTGGCTGCTGAAAACTGGTTAATATTATATAAAATGTTACACAGTTAAAAATAAGTTAGTAGTTATTCACAGTTATTAGGTGCCTTTGATTGATGCCCTGGAGTTCCAAGTTGTAAAGGGGAGCAGAATCCGGACTAGCAGGATAACTGTTCTCACTTACACTAGTATAAATCTTGGGTAGCTCTATTGAGATCGTGGGGATTATCCCCAGATTTACACCAGAGTCACAACAGTCTGGCTCTAAATGTTTGTTACAAATGGTGATATTTCATTCCCCTTTATTGCAACGTATGTCTGTAAATGGCTGCTATGCTTAAAGGGATACTGACAGACTTATTTTGTTAAAACAGAGGGATTGGACGGCAGAGTTTCAGAAAATTTCATTTTCATCTATGGATTTAAATATCATGAAAACACCAGCTGGCAGCTTGGCTCATCACAATAGTCATGTGTAGATGGAGAGTTGGGGTCAAGTGCTACACTGTATTGAACTTTCTGCACTACTCTGGACCCTGCAGAGGTCTCTCTTTAGGTACAGAGTCTGAGCTGGAGGAGGAGAAGTAGGCAGGTCAAGGAACACACTGAACTCTTCTGCCCCACGGAAATTCCTGGAAAGGTGACAGGCTGGACCTGTTATTTTTTCTTCTGAGATATCTCATCTGGGTTGTGTGAGGTAACTATAGGTAAGAAGTTGGAGAAGCACAAGGGGTGCGTCTACACTGGCAATTTAGGTCGATTTAAGGAGGCTTAAATTGACCTAAACAAAGCCACGTCTACACTGGGCTTTTATTAAGTTGACTTGAGCATTTCCTTAAGTCAACTTAATAACACCTCGTTTTAGGTAGACTTAAGCCTTAAATCGACTCCTTAAGTCGATTTAAAGCCACTGTGGATGGGGATTAGCACCTAAGTCGACTTTATTAAGTCAACTTAAAGTGTTAAATTGACTTAATAAGGTCGACAAGGGGCTATGTCTACACTAGAAAAGTTAAGTCGACTTTGTTAAATTGTTAACTAGTTAGTTCGAATTAACCAATGTGGCCATGTTAGTTCAAACTAATTGCTTAGTTTAAACTAACTGGCCCATTGAACTCAATGCAATTCGCTAATTCGAACTAAGCAAGTGCCATAAATGGTATTTGCTTAGTTTGAACTAAAATTTGCTAGTTTGAATTAAGTTAATTCAAACTAACTAAAATTAGTTTGAATTAGTTAGTTTGAATTAACTAATTCAAACTAACTTTAGTAAGTGTAGACATAGCCTATGACTCTTCACTAGAAATTTGCATTGGTACAGCCACTTTCTGATCACATTGTAGTGTAGACATTTGTTGCCCAGGTTAGAAGTTCCTCACTTGGTATCTCCATCCCCTTTTACTCTGCCTCTTTCTCTTCTCATTTCCTTTCTGTGTTTCATTATCTCCTATTCTCTTTGCTCCCTCCTCCTCTTCAGTGTTCATTTCCGACATATTGATATATTGTTAACTGATCATTTTTTCATAGTGTTTAAGGCCAAATGGGACCTTTAATTAGATCCTCTACTCTAACCTCCTATCTTATCATAAGCAGTGACACTTCACCTATCTAACTCTATATTTAGCTCAATGACTTTAGTTAGGGCAACACATTTCAGTCCTCAGGAGACTAAAATCCACATGTGAAGAACAGGGCCTACACTGAATGTCCTGGCAGTAGAAGGGAATTGATTGGGTCAGATAAGCCTAAATGATACTAGCAGACAATCTGAACTCCATGCTTTAGAGGAAGGTGAAAAACTTCCAAGGCCCTGGCCAATCTAATCTGAGGAAATATTTCCTCTGAACCCAAAATCAGATGACCTATTTGACCCTGAGCATGTGAGCAAGGCAAACAGGCAAGCAACTTAAAAAAAAAAAGAGGACTGTCTCTACCAGCTCAGAGCATTGGTACACCTTGTCTAATGTTCCATCACCAGCTGTAGCTAATCCCTAATGCTTGAGGGGAAGGCAACTATCTTCCTCCCCTAAGTACATCTAGTCAATTACACATTGGGGAAGGGGAAAATCCTTCCTCACTCCTGCAGGTGATCAGCTGAAGCCCCAAAGCATGATATTTGATTATAGTCACTGTTAACACAGAGCTTCAAGTGTTATGAGCATGTTAAGTGCAATGAAGGCAATCCTGTGCTCTCTGTGGCCCACAAAGAAAGTGGATGAACAAGAGGACTGATAGATTCACAGACTCGAAGGCCAGAATGGCTAAGGCTACCACAATCAATCAGCCCAACCCCTTGCTTACACAGGCCATAGAATTTCTCCAAGGAGCTGAATTAAGCATGTTTTTAAAAAGCTATCTAATCTAATTTTAAAGACTCCAAGTAATGGCAAGTCCACCCTCTCCGCTGCTAAGCAGTTTCAATGTTTAGTTACCCTCACTGCTAGGAAATTACATCTTATTTCAGGGTTGAATTAACCTGTACCATGTAAAATAAGTGATCTCACCCTTATTAGGTTATTTTCTATTGTTTTTCCTAAATAATACCAAACATATTTGGGCATATTAATTTTTTTTAAGTCACTCATTAAAGCTTTCCAACCATTGTGGTTTGTTCACATTGATGTAAGTGTGTTTGTGTGGCCTGCCTACATGACCAGACTTTGGCTAGCTGGCCAAGACTTCATATTACTATGCTGGTTCATCTGCAATGTATGCTTGGTAGGAGTTACAGCTAAAGTAAACAAGATACAGCTTATACACTGCAGGATCCTACTTCCAGTTCACAGATTCATACGGCATCTAAATTTATACATTATGGGCTCAGTAGAGCACTCTTATGATACAAAGGGGCCCATACTTGGTTTAAACAGCCAGCAGTTGTATAATCCATAGCCAGGCCTAGGCAAGCCCTGTTAGCCTTTTCCTAAACCTTTATGTACCAGGGGGAGGAGGAGACTGCAATGAATGGAATGGCTTTTTCCTCTTGGAGCTGTACAGACTTGAACAATTAGCATTGTCTGACACATCTGGGATGGGGCCTGGGGTTTAATTAGTAGAATGAGCTGACTTTGGAGAAGCTAATTCTCCTATAAAAGCAGCAGGAAGCTGCTGGCAAGGAATGCAACACTCAGAGGAGAAAATGGATTTAGAGTGAGACTTCAGCAGAGGCCTGCCCAAATGGGTGCTGGGAATGAGTAGGAACCAGCATGTAACTCTGAGGGAAGACATGGGAATTGACTTCTCTGAGCAAGTAGGCTCTAGTAAGGGACCATGAGTCTTCAGGGGAAAGGCTTTAGGTAGGGAAGTGTTGCCAGGAAAGACTGGGAGTATGGACTGTTTGGGGTTTTTTTCAAAATTTTGTTTTGGGATTGATTTTGTTGCTTTAATAAATCCAAGCCAAGGAGGGGTATTGCTGAACAAAAGAAGAGTTGGACTAATAGTTTGATTTAAGGATCCTTGAGCAGAAGAGGAAAACTGAATAAGTATGTCACAGAGCTATTTCAGGCCACAGGGAGGTGTTCAGGAGGCAAGCAGCCCACTGACAGGGACAGAACTGAGCAATTCTCATTTGGTGGATGGCACCTTAAGAGCCAGGGCACCTGGCGTTTAGTGCAGAGTACTGTAAAGTCTACTCTAGCTACACTGGGTGCCAAGCTTCATGGGACCATATGGAGGAGGGGCTGTGAAAGGCCATACTGAGGAAGAATAGAGGCCATGGGGGATGAGAACAATGCTGCTCCTCTACTTGTGTTGCACCAAGCAATGACTGGATGCATGACAGGATGAGATGCATTCTGTTTAAAACCATTCTGACATCCTATATTCAGCATTTTGGCCACTCTGAACTGACATGCAGTGGCGGGTTCAGTGATAAAACTTTAGTCCCTTACCATCAGACTATATTTTATATTCAGTTATGATGAAGCTAATCAAATACACACCTTATCAGGAGACTAGAGAAGAGATGATTCAACAGATTTTCAGCTTGTACACCTGAACAGGTATTTGGTGCTGATGCAGATGTCAAGGCAAGAGGAATTAAGTCACAATGGGTGCGTCTACACTTAGACATTAAGTCGACTTAAGGAGGCTTAAGTTGACTTAAACTACTCCGCGTCCACACTGGCTTTCCTTAAGTCAACTTAAGCGTTTCCTTAAGTCAACTTAAGGAAAAGTTAAGTCGACTTAATAGCACCTAGATTTAGGTCGACGTAACGCTTAAATTGACCTTATTAGGCTGACTTAAGCCATTGCGGACGGGGATTAGTGCCTAAATCCACTTTATTAAGTCGACTTAAACTGTTAAGTTGACTTAATAAGGTTGAAAAGGGGCTATGTCTACACTTGAAAAGTTAATTCGACTTTTATTAAGTCGACTTAAGTTCGACTTTAAGTCGACCTTATTAAGTCGATTTAATAAAGTCGACTTAACTTTTCAAGTGTAGACATAGTCAATTAGAGTTAGGCTCTAATTTTCAGAGTCACCAGGGGGATGTGGGCACCAGTTTCTATTTGTTTAATCAAAGAGCTTAGGTAGCTCTGGGATCTCAGTGTCAGAATCCTGACCGAGCTCCCCCTGATGGATGCTCATGAAGACCAGTGCCTGCAAGTCTCCCTATCTGCATAACTTTAAACCCACCTTTCCCAGATCTCCACCCTTATAGCCATTACAGTTTACAGTTTGTCCCTTCAGGACATGTGATAGCTGAAGAAAGGAACACAGACTTTGCAGAGGGATTTCTAAGCCAAACATACTTAGCGTCATGGACAAATGTCAAGAGACACACAGATCTAAGCAAAATAATAAATATCTGTACACAATTTCCTCTCTGGTTATACCTATGTGACAATAAAAGACTTGTGGAACAATCACTGCTGGCCCACATCAGAGGACTCAGGTTTACAGGGCTATAAAATTGCAGTGTAGATGTTAAAGTCAGGCTGGAGCCTGGGCTCTGAGATCACATGAGAAGTGAAGGTCTCAAAACCTAGGCTCCAAACCTGAGTGCAAATGTCCTCACTGCTATTTTTAGCCATGCTGCCTGAGCTCTGTCAACCTCAGTCAGCTGATCTGGGCTCTGAGAGTCAGTGCAGTGAGTTTTTCAACTGCAGTACAGACACACACTCTGAGTCTTCACCTCTCAAATATACTTTGGGTTTTAGGCAGTGCTTTCAGGAGTCCCATGACCCCATTTCTCTTTCCTTCCTCATACATAATCTTGCTTTGCTTTGTCTGGAGACCCAGCTGTTAGGAGCAAACTTTGTCCTTTTATAACTTCCTGACCCCATTGTCAAGTGACCCTTCTGGTCAGCCACAGAACTGCCATTACGTGATCCATTGTTTAGTTACCACTACTGTGATTATTTGGGCCTAAAAGTTAAATTGTAAAATGTTTGTGAATATTCATAAGATGTTGCAATAAACTATAACAACAAATCTTAATGGAGAATATGTCAAGTTGTTCTCATAAATGTTATATATAACTGCCAGAAAAATCAGGCAATTTTTGAGTCCAGATAGAAAGGGCCTCCTGATGTAGTTCAATGACTGTTGAAATAATTGTTGGTAAAAACTGAAGAGGCGAAGACACAAATTAATTAACCAGAATTGATGTTGTAAATATTAGGCCTACCTGGTGGAAAAAATAATGAGGGGATGAATTATGTTGGCCTCTTTTTTCCTTTTTTGAGGTTTTTTTAAAAATAAAGACGAGCATCCCAGCTCAACTCATCTTCCCTGACTCCAACACCGAAGGAGCAGACTACGTTGAAAGATTTCTTCCTGAAAGGAAAACCATTAGGCCTGGCTTTTGTTTAAGTAATTTTGTTTTCCACGTGTGAGTCCTGAAAGATCATCATGACATCCAGTCCATAGCCTGTCAATGGAGATACCCAATTGCTAACACCACTGAGATGAATAAGATCCTGTTCTGCTTCCCTTCCTTCTGTGTTACTTCTATGCCTCCCCTCGGCCTTCCTCTTCCTATCTTCTTTCTCAGTGTTCCATCAAATTCTGAAATCAACTGCACTTGCATCAACACAGAGATGAGATGACCATTATCTGCCCTGTCTAAGGAGAAAAGACACATCCGCATGATGTCCCTCATCAGAATGTGAACTAGCACCCAAGTAACAGTGCCATGGTTGACAAAGCATCCATTACTAACTAAGCCAACCACACTTCGTTCCAAAAACATCAACAAAAGCTGAATTTCCTTCACCTTTTATATCCTGTTCCAAAGAAGCAGCCGTGTTAGTCTACTGAAGAAAAGCAAACAGAGTCCTGTGGCACTTTTAAAGACTAACAGATTTATTTATTGCATGAGCTTTTGTGGGAGAAAATCCCACTTCGTCATGCGTCTGAAAGGTTCATGTGATAAATATATCTGTTAGTCTTTAAAAGTGCCATAGGACTCTGTTTGCTTTTATATCCTGTTTGTCTTCACCTTGTGTTTGTCCACCTGTTAAAAACAGAAAAAATAAATACCCTTCATACATCAAAACTTAGTGTAAAATTAACCCTTTCCTTTTAATTAAAAATATTGCTTAAAAGAAAAAAAAGACCAATATTTTATCTCCAAAAAGAAACTGACTTTAATGAGTTTTAAATAAGTTTGTTTTACACAATCACTCAATTCCAGATGTGATATAAATGCTTGTTTTAATTTCTTGCTCTTACTTGAATTTGATCAATAAACTTTCAACTTTAGAGTGAATGCTCTTGGGTGTTTGCCAAGAAAGTGAGTAAACCAAACCTCTGTAGAATAAAACTCTGAATTTAAGTACCTGGGTATCCCTTTTTAAATATTGGACAATGAAAGAGTTTATAAACACCTCTAACTCTTTTGTCCCTGGAGATCAATATACCACCACCCAATTCAAGTCCGGACTGGAAAAAGAAAATTAATTATTGCAACTTTGGCCATGGTTTAATATCATTTATGTACAACACTGGGGCCACTAGATACATTCCAGACTCATGTACCATACACCTTCATGGAAGATTGTTTTCTGAGGCCAGAGTGCAGTTCCTCAAGACACCAGGACTGCTAGAAATAGAGTTCCCCGCTGATTTATACATTGGTGTAGCTCCTCTGCAAGATTTGATTCAGATGGTATTATGACCAGGATGTAGGCAGTCTGACTTAGTGGTCAGAGAAAGGGTTGGGAATCAGGCCAGGAAATCAGATACCAGGAGGTCAAAGTCCAAGACATGCCAGGAGCAAAGTGAGAGTCAGATGTCAGCGGCAGGCAAAGTCAGGTTTCACAAGATTGGTAGGAGCAGGTATTGACACAAGAGCACTCCAGAGAAGGGGGAACTTAGCTACATAGACAACTTCTAGTTCCTGTGCTTGGGTTAAATAGAAGCTAAAAAGCAATCAGGACCCCCAGAATTCCATCTATCAGATCAAAGGACTAGAGTCCTCTGTTCAGTTGCTATTGTAGCAACTTTTAGCAGGTGACTGGGTGGCATATTGGAATTGAGCATTGTGGACAAGTATTCAAGACTTGCAGTCCCTGATGCTTGGTCATTCTGCTATCAATGTTATTGCAAATCCCTAAAGACAAAGATGTATGTGGCAACATAATAGGGATTTGTGAGTAAGTGAAATTATTTGAGGGGAAAAACAAAACCTTACGGTAGAACTAAGCAAGCTAAGAAGAGCTATTTCTTCTGATGGTGAGAGATCTGTTGTCTGATCCATGTATGTAACTCCCATCAGCATCAACAAGAAGTAGAATTAGAGGATTAGACCAAAATCTTGAATTGTAGTCAGAGATGGAGAAAAACTGTCACATGTATCCAGCCTTCTAGAAGAAAAGGGTGTTTTTTCCTGTAGTAAATGAATGCAGTAAGCAAAAGAAACACAAATCAAGAAACTACATAGAGAAGCTGCTCAGAAAATATCCAGTAACAAACAAACAAATAAAAAAATTAAATAATGTAAAGATTATGACCCAAACCTAAACCATCAGGAGATTCAAAGTTAAATCAATCAATCCACCCTATTTACTAATCATAGAATTAGAAAACTGGAAGGGACCTCAAGAGGTCTTCTACTCCAATTCCCTGCAATAATGTACAGTAATAGGACAACCAACTTTCAGTTAAAGATGGAGAGTAAGCATGGATTTGTAAAATTCTGGCTTTTGTGTCACCAGTTTAATATTACTTAAACATAGTACATTTTCATTGTTAGCGCCATTTTAATTTTTCATAGAAAATTAAGTGTATTAGTAGTAAATCTTTGATATAATGGAGCTGTGCATTTAGGCATTTATTATAACACATTCACCCTGATAAATACGCCTCTTGATGTGCATCTCTGAAAAACTAGGGTTATCCATAGGAATGGCACAATGAACTGCAATTACTGCCCTACTTTCACTATGCTACGACAGAATACCAAGTCCACAGAGTAAAATGCAATAATGGAAATCGATTTATAATTTTCTGACTCAGCTTTAGGTTATAATTTCTAAATACAGAAAGCACACAAATTGTTTCTGAATGAGTTGATTTTTAATTTTTTTTTTTACAGTTTAAGACATTTTAAGTGAAAAATTAGCTTATTCTCTAAAAGCCTAATCCAAAACCCTTTGAAATCAATGGAATAACTCTCATGGACTTTGAAACAGGCCTTGTGCTCCAAGTCCTCCCATTCAGCACACACCCTGAGTGTTGGGTTGTGCACTAGCTATCTCAGCTGGGAGCCAGCCGGAACAATTCCTCTCCTATGAGCCATGAAGACAACTGACACAGTTCAGAGGCTGCAGCAGTCCTTGTGGTCTTAATATGCCCCCACAAAGGGAGCTATCATGGAGTCAAGCAATTCAATTACATACAAACTATTCTGAAAGAAAAACAACAAAGTTGTGTGGCACTTTTAAAGACTAACAGATTTATTTATCGCATGAGCTTTCGTGGGAGAAAATCTCACTTCGTCAGACGCTTTGAAGACGGGCATCTGACAAAGTGGGACTTTCTCCCATGAAAGCTCATGCAATAAATAAATCTGTTAGTCTTTAAAAGTGCCACCAGACTCTGTTGTTTTTCTGCAATAGACTAACACAGCTACCCCCTTGGAACTATTCTGAAAGACGATCATTGAGGTTGCAAAGTCAAGCTCATTCCTTGAGGGAAGATATTTTTCATAATGCAGAAGAGGATAATCTAGGGATTTTTTCTATTTCATGTGACAAACTGCTTTCCATTCACCATAACCAAGTTATAATATCTATCACACAGAAAAAAATAAAATAGAATTATATGTTCATAGATTCCATGGCCAGAAGAGACCATGGAGATCATCTTCTGACCTCCTGTATAACACAGACAATAATAATTCCTAGAACATATCTTTTAGAAAAACATCCAATTTTCATTTAAAAATGGGGATTTATGGATAATCCACCATGATCCTTGGTAAGTTGTTCCAGTGGTTAAAAAACCTTGTTGAAAAATATATACCTTGTTTCCAGTCTGAATTTGCCTCAGTTCAACTTTTGGCTATTGGATCATGTTATTCTACCTTTCTTTGCTGGATTGAAGAGCCCATTATCAAGTAAGTATTTGTTTCCCATGTAGATTCTTATAGATTGTAATCAGCTATTTGTTAGGCTATGTATATTGAGCTCCTTGTCTCTAATGCTATAAGGTATGTTTTCTAATCTTGTAATCATTCTCATAGCTCTTCTTTGAACCTTCTCCAGCTTCCCAACATCTTTTTTGAATTGTGGACACCAGAAATGAACATGACAGTGGTTGTACCAATGCAAATACAGAGGTAAAAACCTCTCTACTGCGCTTAGATTCCCCTGTTTATGCATACCAGGATTGCATGAGCTCTTTGGCCACAGCATCATAAGCAACTGAAAACAAGATCTTATAATTGAGGGTGTTTGGGAACTTTAACAATAGGCTACAAGCTCTGCCTAAAAATATATATATATCCATCTTGACAGTGATTATTATTCAAGGTCCTATCACTGAATTTACAAAACTGCATTGCAGAAAGTAGCCCTGATGTTCAGTTTTATGGACTCATGTCTAAGAACCCATGTTCAGTGTTGTTCAGTTCTATGGGTTCAAACTATATGATGTGAAAATGGTGACATTTAGTCAAAAAAGAGAGAGAATACTAGTGTGAGGGAGTGATAATGTCTTAAAGAAACAGATATAAGTGCAAATTGAACAGAATTTATAATAATCAGGTGCCTACACAGTTAGACTACAAAGATGCAAAGGAATGGTATACCGTATGATATGACATATAGTTGCATCAATTGGGTAAGAAGCCCACAGGGTAATTGAAGCTGTGTCTGCCCTGAACTTTTTAACCAAAGATTTCACATTATTGCTACTTCCAATTAAGCACCAACAGCTATAATACTAGCATGGACTGGCTGCCAATATTTTTACCACTGTGCCCCCTAACCCTATTCAGAGAAAATCCACTTGGTACACATGAAAAAATGCCAGTGACTCTTCCACTGTTCCTACCAGTTGTGGAACTCAACCACTGGGAACAGCCTTGGGGAAAAAAAAGGCAAGTCTAGACTAGACAAAGCTCACACAAACCAGGTTGAGGGGGAATGTTGAAATATGGCTGTGGTTGGAGAAGGCTAAAGAGTTGAATAGAAATACAGATTAGCTTTACAAAAGAGACAATTTAGAATACACTGAAAGAGAGAAATGTACCAAAAAGAGAAAAAAATGAAGCAACTGTTATGTATCTCTTGGGCAGCCTGAGAGAATGTTTATTCATATAAGGACCTACGTAAAAAGAGTAAAATATTGCCCACAGGTGATTTTAACAACAGAGACATAACTAGAGTAAGAGTTGGAGTATGATCAAAGAAGGATGCATACCGGATATATATAATACCGGATTGTTTCCTTTGAACATTCTGTAAGCAACACAGTCAGAATCTATTCTGGACTGAGTCCTAGGAAACAATCCAGATAAAATAAATCAGACAGGAGTGGCTGAATATACAGAGATTTATAATCATAATGTGATTGTATTTGAAAGACTCACTCTGGAGTTTCATACAAAAGAGGATATACAGAAAAACACTGGAATAAAAAAGGAAGTCTTTGGGCAGTAAAAAGGAACTATGCCAGCCCAGCTTGCCATGAGCTTGAACTCACCTCAGACAAAGAGAACTGAGGCAATATTCAAATGACACTATCTGCAGCTTCCCAGCAGACTCGTGTGCAATACCGACTCCAGGGGTAAGTCTCAAGTAATCATTTTACAGTCCAACTAGAGGGTTAAGCAACACAAGGTATCACTAGAGATAGTTCAACTATTGGGCTTTTGAAATTACAGAGATGAAGAATATTACCAATATCTGGGCTTGAACAAGTCTCCAGGGCTTGACAACTTCTCATTAGAACTCAGACATAATGGCTGCACTTTGAGAAGGGCAAACTTTCTGAATTCTCAGAAAACAAAAAATTATATTATTCATACATAATTCACTTTCATAAGATCTCTGTGTTACATGTTTTATATCAATTTCCATTCTTATTGTTGGCAATACAATCCACACCGAAATTTTGGCGAGCAAGTAGGAAAATGTTCTGTCAGACACCATTAATACAGCTCAGTCTGGTTTGCTTTGCATGAACCAGAAGATTATCTTCTTCATGCAAAATGAAGAGTGTTCTTTCTCAAATGGTGGTGTTTTTACCTCAATGTACAACATTGATTAGACGTATACTAGAATACTGCACACAGTTCAGGCATCCACATTTAAGAAAGGATGTTGAAAAATGGGACGGTAGAGAAAAGAGCCTCAACAGAGAATCAAATCTTGCATGGCATCTGAACCCCCTTACTCCTTAGTGAGTTCAGTTCAATCATTTCCAAGTTCCAACCAATGACTAAATTGGTATAGCACTATGTTACTAGTGGCTGACAACTGAGTGGGGGGGGGAGTGTTGGCAAAGTTCGGGGGGGGGGGATGTAGGGGGAGCCCTTCAATTAGGTTGGCTGCCTGGCCCCTGCATGGCCAGGATCTCCTAGATGGGCCAAAAGAAGGCTTGCTCTTCCCGCAGCAGGAGCTTTTGATCACCAGTAGGCCTGAACTGACCACTGGGAGCCCAGCCGCCCTTGGATGCCTGCAACAGTGGGGAGCAGCTCCTCCAAGAAGGACCTGGATGGTGTCCCCCACACTCCCTGCCACCAGTATGCCACTAAATAAATTCCCAGACTTAGGTATTATTTGTGACTGTTTCAGACAGAAACATGATTCAGCAGTTGATACTATCCCTTTAAGGAAAACATAACACCACTATATTTACAACTATTGGGCCAAAATTGGTATTATAAAATGTACTGCTAATGATTAAACAACAGTAGTAAAGTAATGCAGAGTCATATGCAAACTGGTAATACCTTGTTTGTTCAGGTTTGGATATAGGGTAAAATTTTCAGAAGCATCTTCATGACTTAGGAGCAATTTTCAAAAGCCACTTAGAAGTGAGCCTTACAATAAGACTTACATTTCTAAGTCATATATATAGACAATTAAGTCATATAGCTGTTTTAAAAAAAATTAGCTATAGTCTCCATGATCCAATGAGAAGAGCAGTCCTTATATAGTTGTCTAAAACAGTTGTTTTTCCCAAAAATACATGACTAGCTTGAGAAAAATGGCATGTGTGTGATGCTAAAAGAGCCTTTCACTTAATTGGCTCTGTGAGATCTTGATGCAGTCTAAATAACCAGTATACTAATCCAGACTCGAGGAACTCAGATACAGCAGAGACAAGGTATAGAAGACAGAGAAACTGTTGATTGTTTTCTTAGTTTATATGAAAGGACACAGTATACATCTCTGGCTAATTTTTGTTTCCAGCTTATATTGTGGACATTAGTCTTGTGTAGGACTAGGATTTTTTCGACTCATAATTGCCATAGGGTGCAACTGCACAAGTGGTACTGTTGAAAGATGTAGCATAGACAAGGCTCACACCGCTGGCATAAACAGTGCTAACTATAGAGCTTCATCTGCTATCAGTGCGTCCACTGTTAAAACTGCAGCCACTGGTAATTATGGATCGACAAATTTTAGTGTAAATAAAGCAACTGACTCTGATTTTGACTCTTCCTCATTTTATTCACTCAGTTTGCAGCTGGCTTATTCCAGTGTACAGACTAAGGCTAGGATCCATGAAGAGATTTAGGTGCTACAACACTGAGCAACATGGCACCTGACTGTAGAAGGAACAACACTACAATCCACCATGCTGAGTGAGGTGCCTAAACTCCCTCTACAATCAGAGGTGGCTTTTGGGGTAGGCAAAGGAGGCATATGCCTAGGGCCCCGAGCAGTAAGGGGCCCTGTCTTCTGCTTCTCCTACCTCAAAAGCAGTGTCTGTCTCCATCAGCAGCAGGAGAAGGAGCTGGAGCCTGGGGCAGAGGGGCCCCTGCAGGCTTATAAGGAGCCCCACAATTGGCCTTCGCCTAGGGCCCCCAATAGCCAAAGGCTGCCTCTGTCTACAATGAATGGGAGAGATAGGAGCTTAAGTATGTGAACTACCAGCATGCTAAGTGGCTCCCTTCCTAAGCAAGCCAATGGGAGACACTGAGCACAGAGATGTGTGCCAAACCCTGCCCCTCTCTCAGGCATAGGTGCCTCAATCCAGGCTTCAGGTAAGTGTCTATCTCTGCTAGCAAACAGGAACCACTCCCCTGGAGGTAAGCACCTAAGGCATTTCTTGAGAGAATGAGTTATGTGCCTGCCTCGCACCATACGTGCTGTCTGGAGGAGGAGGTGCTGACTTGATACCTTTCAGCCCAGTGGTTACCTGAGATGTAGGAGACTCCAAGCCAATTCTTCTCTTTGCCTGAGGGGGGTAAAAAAGGATATGAACAAGGATCTTCCACCTCTCAGGAAGATGCTCTAACCATTGAGCTGTGGGATATTCTGATGCAGAGCTCCCTCAGTCTCTCCTTTTGATGCTGTTCCACTGTGGATGAATAATGAAAGCATTACAGAAGAAGGGAGACTGGACCCTGAATCTTCCTTTTCCTAAAAGAGTGCCTAACCCCTGAATATAGAGTCATCCCCCCTCTCCCTCTGTCTCAGGCCCTGTGACTATTTTAGTATTTATCCTCAGTGGAGAAGTCATTAACTAGAAAAAGAGAGAGTAAGAGAATGGCTTTGTAGTTCAGTGGCTAGAACTAGAAGATGAGAGACCTAGGTCGTGTCTGGCTGCTCCAGTCATTCTTTCATTATTTAGCCAGAGTGCAACAGCTTAAACAAGAGACTGAGACAGCCCCACCTCACATCATCTCAGAGCTCAGAACATTCTACTGAAAGGTAGGTGAGCCCTATTCTTCTTCAGGCAGAGGAGGCCTCCCACACACCAGATAAATCCTCATTCAACTAGGCTAAAAGTGACACTGTCAGCTCCTCCTCTGGCTGGATTTTGAATGGAATCTGATTCAGTAGGCTGCCTCTGAGCACGTTTACCACCCCCCAACTCCACCCCCCCCCCC
>ML685837.1:4602756-4629897 GCA_007922175.1 Pelusios castaneus
AAGAAAGAAAGAAAGAAAGAAAGAAAGAAAGAAAGAAAGAAAGAAAGGCAGTTTTCTTATGTGTACCTACAGTAGACTATATACATTATATGGTGATTGCTGTGGGAAAAGAAGGATGATGTATTAAAATTGTGTGTAGCAAGGAGAATCTTCCCTGTCCTTTTTTGTGTACAGTAGTAATGGTATTTAACTGTGAAAAAACAGTACCTGGGAGAATGATGTTGAAACGAGTCCCTAGGACACTGTGAAAATCGTATGTTTAATGTGGACTCCTGCCTTAGAAGTTTTTATCTCCTCTGTATAAAAATCTGTATAGAATAAAATGTCATAGTAATTTTTGTTTATTCCTTTAAATTATATTTTCCTCACTTGTTAGGCGAGGCCCCCCACTTCCTTTCTATTGTCCTTTAAATGGCTTGCTTAAGTCTTCTAGGCTCAAGCAGCAAATGTGGCCTTTTATTGACAAAGACAGATGGCAATTTCCCCTACAGTCAGTTTTCTTTTCACCAGATGGCATGCAAAACATTCAGTATACTACTGAAGGATGCACTAAGACCTCTTACTAGTACCATAATAATTTGGTAAAACTTAAACTTTCCTGACCTGTGAATGGACGGGATAGCTGTTGGCTATTACACACTCAATTTCAATCTGCTTTCATTATCTCTATATCTACAACCTTTGTTTTTTTTCTCAAGCCATAGAAATGCCCTTTTCATATTTGCTGTTTGTCTAGTTTACAAGCTGCTTATTTCCACATTCACATGCTTATTTAAGCCAGCCTCTTTCTATCTTTTGGCCATGCTGCAAGAGGCTAAGGTTAAACAAATGGTGATATCCTGGTTCCTCTTTCAATCAACCAATGATAAGAGACTCCATTGTCCCATTGCTATTTCAACACACACCTTTGTGCTTTCTCATATGCTGCTTCTTACACTTGGGAGGAATTCCCATGAAGAACCCACCTCATTATTCACCTTCAAATTACTCCTTAAAACTCTCCTTTGCTGAGATGCCTACTAAACGTTAACGGTGGCTGTCTTGTTGGTGCTTTGATACCACACAATTGTTTCTTGTAAGCTCTTTGGGGCAGAGATTGTCTTTTTGTTCTCCATTTTCCTGATGTATAACTAGGGCCTCCTGACACTATGGTGGCGGTGATAGTAGTAGTAATAAATAAATAATAAACTCAATGGGAATATATCTATTTTTTGCCCCCTTGACAGTAATCCCCTTCTTGAATCCTCCTCACCTTTGCTTGGGAGTGTTTCCAAATCATTTGGCAGGGCAGGCACAAAATCTAAAGAGAAACTTGAAACAGTTGGTTGCTATGACACATGCAAAAATCACTATTTCTTTCTTAGTCCCAAATACACCAGGTACATTTTCTTCTTTTTGCATGATTTTTAGATTACTTTGCAGATGCTACACTCCTACAGTAACATTTTTTCGGTTTCAGAAATATTTCCATTTAAAGCTTTAATTTACTTACCATGACAAATATCCTGAAACAGACCAACATTTGATCAGACTCATTTAAATATTTTGAACTCTAAAATCACAAACATGTTGAAAAAATAGTACAACATTTAAACAACATTTAAAAAAAAAATGAATTTCAAGTAACGTACAAATAATATCTTACATGTATATACTCTGGCTCCTTGCATTCTCATGCACTGTTCATCTTGTAAATAAAAAAGCACTGAAATGCAGCTGCTTGTGGAACAGAAAGTTGCAACTGTCCAGCCTACAGCATGTGCACACTAATTATGTTAAGAGAAATTTTGCCAAAGCCATTGAAGAAAATCAGAACTCTTGCCAAAAGTGTTGTAGAATTTTCAATGTCCAGACAGAGCAGGTAGATCCATGTTTTTTAGGATCCTTCCAAGGCTCTGCACGGTTGGCAACATATTGGAACTAACTTCTGCTGCAAACCCCATAGTTTTTGTGATACTCTGTTGCATAGTCAGCTGGAAATTCAGCTTTAGTGCAATTTCAAAAATGGACATTTGCACAAAATGAAATATAAAAATGAAGAATTCAATAAGAAAAGTTCTTACATTGTTTATGCTGATAATTAATGTAGTTTATTTAACTCTGATCTACATTTTCACTTTTCAAAAGTGATGCAGATTTTTTTATTGTAAATGTACAAATTTAATTATCAGAATTGTCTGGGAGTCTGAAGGATTTGGCAATCATCATTAGAGGTCTTTTGAGCCTAAGAACAGTGAGACTGGTTCAGACCAATGGCCTTTCAAGCCCAGTATCCTGTCTTCTGACAGTAGCCAATAGCAGGTGCTTCAGAGGAAATGAATAGAACAGATAACCTTTAAGTGATCCATGCCATTGGTCACTTCCAGCCCCCAACAAATAGCAATCTCTCCCTATCCTGGCTAACAGCCATTGATGGACCTATCCTCCATGAATATATCGAGTTCTTTTTTGAACTCCATTATAGTGTTAGCCTTCACTACATCCTCTGGCATGAACTGCCACAGGTTGACTGGGTTGCCTGAAGAAATATTTCCTTTTGTTCATTCTAAACCTGTTGCCTATTAATTTCATTTGGTTACCCCTAGTTTCTCTGTTTTGAAAAGGAACAAATAACACTTTATTTACTTTCTCCACACCAGTCATGATTTCATAGACCTCTATCATATCCCACCTTAGTTATCTCATTTCCAAGCTGAAAAATTCCAGTCTTAATTTCTCCTCATATGGAAGCTTTACCATACCTCTAATCATTTCAGTAGCCCTTTTCTGTACCTTTTCCAATCCCAATATATCTTTTTTTGAGATGGGGCAACCAGATCTTCAAACAGTATTCTGCAAACAGGATGACCATTTATTCCTATCCTTTGTTTCCTGTCTTTTAACCAGTTATTGACCTAGCAGAGGACCTTCCCTCTCATCTCATGAGAGTTTACTTTGCTTAAGAATCTTTGGTGAGGGACCTTGTCACAGGCTCTCTGAAAATCTAAGTACACTATATCCACTGGATCACTCTCGTCCACATCAGCTTGCTGACCCCCTCAAAGAATTCTAATAGATTGGTGAGGCGTGATTTCCCTTTATAAAAGCCATGTTGATTTTTCCCCAACAAATCATATTCAACTATGTGTCTGATAATTCTGTTTTTACTATAGTTTTAACCAATTTTCCAGATACTGAAGCTAGGTTTACCAACCTGTAATTGTCGGGATCACTTTTGAAGCCTTTAAAAAAAAAAAAAAAAGATGTTACATTTGCTACCCACCACACCCCAATTATCCAGTTACAATTTGGTTTTGGTGGAGCCCATCCTTTCTGTAAAGGCTCCCTCTTTCAATAAATATAACCCCCTCCTCCCTACACCTTTGTTTCATCCATGCATTAAGACACTGCAGTTCTGCCTGTCTAAATGGTCCTGCTAATATAGAGCTCCTGAACTTCAATTTCTTACCTAGATGCCCAAATTTCACCTCCAAAAACCTCTCTCCTATCCTGCCCTATTTCATTAGTACCTAAATATACCATGACCACTGGCTCCTACCCAGCATTAAGCATACATCTGTCTAGATGTCTCAAAAGAACCACAACCTCCACACCTGGCAGGCAAATCACCATGCAGTTCTCCCAATCATCACACACCCAGCTATGTTTCTAATCATCGAGTCCCCCATCACTATTACTGTATTGTCCTACTAACTAGATTTCTCTCCCCCAAGTGGTGTTCTCAGTGTGAGATGATATCATGACATCATCTGAAAGAAGGGTCCCAGGTATGAGATTGTTTCCCTCTGCTCCAATTTGTTCTCCTTCCCTGAGACTTTCATCCTCCTCAACAGTATAGAGGCTGTCAGACTGAGTGTGGGACCATTCTACTGTGTCCTGGAAAGTACCCCAGTTCAGCCACCTTAACCTCCTAAGCCTGTATGTGCTCTCTGAGGGTCAGGAACTCCTTGCACCAAATGCACACATACGCCACCAATCATATATGTTGCATTCAGTGCAATGAATAGGATAGCCTGCCCTCTGTTGCTGGACTTCTGCCTGCATTCTCTTCTTATTCTTGAAGCTCTTTCTTTTATTGTTATTTGTTCTTTATGGGAGAGGAAGGGAGAGGTTATCGTCTTAGTTTACAGAATGTTAATGAAGTGTATCTACCCACCCATTCTCTCATTCCCCTTCAAAACTTCCTCACAAAACTCTGGTTTGTTTTCTGCCCCTGTTTACTAGTTCCTCTGGGTCTGGTCTCTTAGGAGTGGGTTTTATAAGCCCTGGTTCTCCCTGAGTAGCCCCACCCCCTGGTTAAAGATTGATGGGTGCTAAAGTGCTTGAGCCCTTACAAAGCTTTACTAAGAAACTCTCAGCCTTGCCTAGCAGGTTGCTAGGATCAGTGCACAGCCCCCCAAAGAAACAGGCCACAGGATATACTTCAGTCAAGCAGCAAGCACAACACAAACACACACACACACACTACAGACAACAAACTCATCCAAGGTCACATAGTCACGCCTCCTTCACCTGGAGAATTCACTCGCTAAACTCCCCTAACTATACATGCAAAAGCCCTACTGTAGATGTAGTTATACCAATAAAAGGTGACATATAATGATATCATTTATTTATGCACCCAAACCAAAATAGGTTATACCAATATAACTATCTGCGTTACCAATATAACTGCATCCACATTGGGAAGGGGGTTGTTTTGGGATTTTGCCACTTTTACTATACCAGTATAAAAGTCCTGTGTGTTTGTACCATGCTCAGTTCATTTGGATCCCAGTCTCAATTGTGGCCTCTAAATGTGAACATAAAAAATATTAATTTTCAGATCCATTACTATTACTATAGCATACTACCTACTATTTATAAGCATATACCTAGTGTAGTCACAAATGATCTCCCAAGCTAAAGAAAGAAAAGCTAGTTCAGTATTCAGATAAGAGACCTCCGAGCAACAGTGACTGAAGCCAGTCTACAGTACAAACTTTTGCTGGACCAGCCATTTCAGTTAGGGGTGTGATTTGGGACCAACGTAGCTGTGCCAAGAAATCCAGGTAAAGGTGATTAGTGTGATATATGTTGAAAGCAAACACTTGTTAATCAACAGACTGGTGCATTTTATTTTATCTAGGTGTTTGTAAATTGCTAACTGCCAACTGTTTAGAAAAATAAGGAATCTAGTCTAAAACATAAGTATGTGTGATGGTAGCCAGTCAGATTAGTTGGAAGTTGTTTGGCTACACTTAGGGGTTAAATTTCATACTTCCAGCTCAGAATTTAGGTTAGCTGCAAGATTTGTTGGAAACTGGTAGAGTGAGTGTACATGTACTTTTGAGTTATTTAATTGGATTGTTGTATGACTGGTTGACCAATGCATACCATCTGTATGGAAGAATTTGTATAATTAAGTAATATTTTCTTGTTTTACTTTAGAGCTATACTGAGATGACTGGTGGCTGAAAAACATATTCAGATTACACTGTGTACTCCATCATGACTCCTACAATCATTCTGTAAAATACTTTTGTGACATTATGTTGAAATACAGATGGGTTTGCATGCATAATAAAGGTTTACCACTGGGCAAGGGGCTATATGGATTTTTACACTGATTTTGCAATTCTTAATCTTCAGGCAATGTGTCATTAGATGATATACTTATCCAAAGAAACCAACATGATCTATTTAAAATCCAAACGAAAAGGAATCTATAAAAAACTGTCTGATTTAGTTGGGGTTGGTCTTGCTTTGAGCAGGGGGTTGGACTAGATAACCTCCTGAGGTCCCTTCCAATCCTAATCTTCAAGGATTTTATGAAAAGACTAAAATTTCTGTGCAAATAGGACTAGCACCACAAAGAATCTGGCAGACTGCCTCAGCATCATGTTGCTGGCGCTGCAGGGATGTAACATTTAGCTGGAGACATCCAAGGCTTTTTTTCATAATAAATTGTCTCTTCTGTGTCTCAATCACTGCATATACACACCCAACAGGTTTTAGTGCTCCAGTGATGTCAAAAGCTTCCTTTTTGTTACTGTTTTAATTTGGTGTATTAGGTTCCCAGCCTGAACCAGGGGCCCCTTTGTGCTAGGCACTGTACAAACACACAACAAAGAACCTGCCCCTGCCTCACAGCTTACAATCTGACAGTACAGACAGACAACAGGTGGCTGGCTGCTGCAACAAATAGACGGGAGAGCAGAAGGAAACAAGCAGACACTAGTCAGCTTGATTTCCAAGTCCTCTGCTCCTTATTCTTTCTAAGCTTTCCAAAGCGAGTTTCTGTTACCAACAAAATTGGTCCAATAAGAAATATTGCCTCCCCGATCTCTAATGCCCTGAGACCAATACAGCCATAAACTCCCTCAAGCAGTTTTGCCTTCCTTTCTCAACTTGATGTGAGAGAAAAAAACCTTCAACGCCCCTCTTCCCTTCCACCCCACGCGCCCACCTTTCCTCCATACCCCTGGTATTCAGGTCTTTTCCTCGAGTCTGTCCCCCACGTGTCCCCTCCCCTCGGGCTAGTCCGGCTGCCCTTTCACATGCTTCCTCTGGAAGCCCTGGCACGGAATCAGCCTTCCTCCCTGCTCGGCTCCAAAACAGCCGCGCTGCGCTCGCAATTAGGGTTAGCGCGCTGGGTTGGACCGGAGTCCCTTCCCGTTCCCGATCCGATCTCAGCTGTGGAATCCCACCCCTGCAGCCACCCCAACTACAGCCATAGCCCGCCAACCACATCTCCCGCCCTCCCCGTCCCCGTCCCCGTCCACCTCCTCCTCCTCCCCCTCCCCCAAGGTAGCGACCATCTGCTCCTCTCTGTCTCTCGCTCCCCCCGCCCCTTTCTCACTTCTCCTCCCATCCCCGCCCCCACCCTCCAAAACGCTCCGAATCCTTCGCTGGCCGTCGCTACGGAAACCAGCCGATACCCAGTAAATGGGCACTCTGCAAAAGCAATGCAGCCGGGTAACAAAGGAGCCCCCCACCCCCACCCCACGGGGGTCTGCAGAAACATCTCAAGTCCATCTCCTTTTGCTCTCTCTTTGTGCATACATTGGAGGAGACGCATCTCGCCACATAGCTAGGATCCACAGCAATTTAACACATCAACCACAAAAAGGGCAGATGGAGGGGCTTTTTTTCCAGCTTTCTGGTGAAGAAAATCAACAGCTTCCTCTAAAGTGCATTTCACAAACGCCTGGATATTACTGGATTTGTCTAGATTACGTTTCTGTTTGGGACTTTCCCATTTACACAAAGGGGTTGGTTTCCTGCAACCGTCAGTGGCGATAGCTTGGCCAGCGTCTTTTCCCTTAAGGGCAATAAGCTATGTTGGCACGATGCACTTCGGCAAAAACCTATTTACATCAGCTCTGGGGAAATATAACTTGGTGATCGAATAAGGCGTCAAACTGAAGCAGTGTGTATAAAATCAAATCGTTACAGACGCTTTTCGGCTTGGTTTCGAAAAGAAATAATTTAAACCAAAGAAATCGAGACTGGTACTCAGCGTTTTCCACGATGCTATGTGTTTTCCTTGAAATGCTAAAGGAAGTTGTATTTGAAAAGCATCATAGGGCTGATCTAAAAAAAAAACAAAACCAGATACCCCATCGTCTATTTTGCCCCCAAGAAACGAAATACTCCCTTGACTGATTCTCCTCGGGCTAATAATAAAGGATTATTCATAGTAGGGTTATTGAAATGCTGCGAACATACCAAGATCATCAGATTCTGCAACACATAGTGTTCTTTGGGGTCAGCGGTTTGTCTTGAAATCCTGAACTCTTGCTTATTTTGACGATTGTAACATTCTTGTTTATGAACAGATTGGGTATTTTGAGATTTGATATTTTAATAAAGTAATTCCGTCAGTTTCCCTCATTATTGCTCTTTAAACAGAGGTTTAGGTAGCCTTTCCAATCAGTTTTCCAAACAGTGTGATTAATCCATTTCAGCTGTGGGGGCGGGGCGGGGAACTAAACCCATAACAAACTCCCGCAACATGTAAATCTAAACTGCCAGAGATGCAAAAGTCACCCCCACCAAAGAAAAGAGATTCAGATCCTAGTATTTCACGTAAATCATTGCTGCTAAGTACATGAGGTCACTATTCATTCGAACGAACTGGTCTCAAGTTTCATTTTATTTGTGAGTTTAAAGGCAAATATATGTATCTAAGATTCAAGTTTGGGAAAGCACAAATTTATTCCTGGGATTGTGGCTTCATCCACTGACTTCAAACGGTCGCCGCCTCAGAAAACAGTTTAAAAAAAGATACAAATCAAGGATAACCAGACAGCAGAATTTAATTAGACCCGTAGGCTAATCGCAGAATATTTTATTTGAAGCCAATATTGCTGGGGGAGGGGATGGATTCTGCTTTTTCGGCAGCGGCTGCTTTCCATTTTCAACATCTGGCCTACAGACCTACTAATTTCAACTCGTGATCTCGTTTGGCAAAACTCGATCTACGTGGTTTAAATGCCTTCCAAATTGGGGCGATATAACAATTGCAAACAATTACATCAAATACTCAAACCTCGCGCACTATCTGTTGATCTCTACAGCAGAGGATGGATGGGGGCGGGTTGGAGTAGGGGAGAAAGACTGAAATCACAAACACACAAGTCAAACCATTGTCTCCAATTTAACGCAGAAATAGAGACAGACACACAAACAGACTCTAGAGCCACTGCAAGTCAAAGGAAATGAGCGTTAGTTCACCTCAGAAAAGACAGGGCAATAAACCCATGCATCATCATTTTTAAGTGAAGAAAAACAAGAGTGCATGCATTTTTCCCATTAATTTATTTATATTCGGGGTATTAATTATCAGTCAAAGGCTAATTTCAAATTATTGCAATCGCGGCTCCATTGTTCGCTCCAATTGGAAGCCCCACCCCTCCTTTGTCTGTCGGCGCAGCGATTGGTCGGCGACGGGCGGGGGGTTGCCGTCAGCGCTCGGGAAGCCCATTCATCTGTGCACTTGGGCGTTGGACTCCGCATCTTATTAGCAACCAGGGAGATTTCTCCATTTTCCCCTTGTCTACAGTACGGCTACAAATCTGGGATTTTTTTTATTACTTCTTTTTGCTAAACTTGGGCTTTTTTTTTTTTTTGCTCGACTTTTTTTCTTCCTTCCCCCCCTCCCTCCTGTGCTGCTGCTTTTTTGATCTCTTCAATTTAAATTTTTTAAAAGGAGTGTATATAAATCGGTTCTGTTCTCTCTTCTCTATTTTCCCCCCCTCTGGTGTGTGTGTGTGTGTGTGCTGCTGCTGCTCGCCCAGTATTTATACCATTCCGACGCTCTTTGTTTCCCTTCCTTTTGGATCTCTTGAGTTTCTTTGTTGAATAAGACAGCATGGGTGCCCAGTTCTCCAAGACCGCTGTAAAAGGCGAAGCCGCTGCTGAGAAACCCGGGGAAGCAGTGGCTGCATCTCCTTCCAAGGCGAATGGACAGGTAACCCCTTCATCTACCTTTTAAAAAAAAAAAAAAAAAAAAAACTTGAACATTTTTCTTGCATTCTGTTTCATTTCCTCCCTTCCTTCGATGTCCCTTAGGCACATCAGATAGAAAATATGGCCAAAATCTTTCTCTTGAAATCTTAACGCAAAGAAATGGGTCCCCCACACGCACAGTTTCATGGGGGAGGAGGGTTCTTTGGACCCGATTTTTTTTTAATCGCGTGGAGCAGATAAAATCACTAGCGCGTGATGTGAGTGGGGTGCAAGCTGCTTGCAAACTGGGGGGGGGGGGGGGGAGAAAAGAGTCAGATTCTGAAAGTGGAATTGGCTTTTCTGTCAGCCAAGCATGAGACTGAGCGTGCATTAGCTTTTTCTTTGAAGACCTTTGTGTGTGAATAGCTCGAAATGCCACTGATGGGAGCTGGATTGGTATAGTGTGAATTGCTCTCCCCCCCTCCCCACGTTGCAGTGGGCGGAGGAGGGGGTGCAAACTGGCAGGTTAGAGGGGAGCGGCATGCCCGGGGGTACCCTATGGGTGAGGGTTAGGTGTGCCTGTACCTCGGGGAAGTGGCTGGCTAGAGAAGGGAAGGGGGCTGCGAAGCCCGTTCTCCATATTGCTGGATGCCTCGCCCTCGCCTTCTATACAGATCTAGGCTCAACCTAAGATTTAAATCCGGAGGGGCTGACTTTCTGGGGGGGAGGTGGAGGGGGGCTTTTAGTGTCATTTTGCCACTTCACAGTCCGGATGGGGGGTTTGACTTGCCCTTGCGCTAACGTGACCCTCCTTTCTGTCACACCTCCCCCCCCCAACAGGGCTCTACGGGCACTCGGCGCACCCGCGCGGTCTTGGCTGGACTTGAGTAGCGCCTGCAGCTAATGCGCTGGGGGCGCCCTCGGGCCGGGCTCCGTGTCCACAGCTCGGGCTTTAGAGACTGGTTCAAAATGCAAATACAGCGAGCAAGGGGCGGGGTCGCGTCTTTTAACCAGGCGGGGGGTGGGGAGCCACGTCTCTATTTTGATTTTTATGGCTAGGCTGGAAGGGGGGAGGGGAGTGAGGCGAGCTTTGTCAGCCTTTCTCCTCAGCTGCTGCTAGCCAAGGAGTGCGCGAGCTGAGCCCGCCAGCTGCTCGCCGCCTCCCTCCACCCCCTTCTTTCCTGCAGCCGCGGGCTCGGCGGCACGATGGAGTCACAGTGCCCTCTGTTGGCCGAGTCTAACCCGGCCCGAGGCCGCTGGAGCCGACAGGATTGGAGGGCGGGAGAGCTTCTCACTGGTGCCTGGGCGATGCGGTGGCTGCTAAGCCTACGGGAGCGGGCGGGGGGTGAGCCCCTTTCTAGCCTAGGCAAGAAGGCGGGGGCGTGGCCTGACCCTTCTTTTCCAGGGCAGCCCAATGGAGTTCGTGCTCCACTCCTAAAGCCGGGGCTTGGGAGAAGGTGAAAGTGCCTGGGGCTGCTTTCTTTTTTCAAGAGGCACGTAATGGTGTGTCTGCTCCTTGGAACTGGCTCTCCTGGTGACCCACTCTTTCCGCTTCCCTCCCCTCTGACTGGTATCCAGGTCCAAACCAGGGCATAATATTGCCCCAAGATGGCAAATGTTCTTGAAACAATCCAGCAGGGCTGTGTGGTGCACCCAGTTTTGTCTTGCATGCAGCCTCTGGTGAAGGGGATTGAACCGAGTCACCAGGCCAGTGACTTTATGGAGCTTGGCACAGGGTGGAGGAGCAGATATTTCTCCAATAATACTGGGTTGTTTTCTTCCAGGAAAATGGCCATGTCAAGGTGAATGGGGATGCCTCTCCAGCAGCTGCTGAGGCAGGCAAGGAGGAGGTCCAAGCCAATGGCAGTGCACCTGCTGAAGAGACAGTGAAGGAAGAACAAGCATCTTCTGAGCCTGCCTCTGAGAAGGAGGGAACAGAACCAGAGAGCACTGAGCCAGCCTCTCCTGCTGAGGGAGAATCCTCCTCGAAGACAGAGGAGGGTGCCACCCCTTCTTCCAGCAATGAGACCCCGAAAAAAAAAAAGAAGCGCTTTTCCTTCAAAAAGTCCTTTAAGCTAAGTGGCTTCTCCTTTAAAAAGAACAAAAAGGAGGCTGGCGAAGGAGCGGAGAACGAAGGTGCAGCTGCCTCTGTAGAGGGAGGGAAAGATGAAGCAGCTACTGCCCCGGAAGCTGCAAGCAATGAGGAGGGCAAACCTGCTCAAGTGGAGTCCTGTGCCACCCCAGCTAGCAGCTCAGAGGAGACAAAGGAGGAGACTGGGGACTCTCAGGAAGCAAAGTCAGAAGAGACTACACCAGAGAAGCCTGCAGGAGAAGAGGCCAAGCCTGTTGAAGAGCAAAAGCCTGAGGATAAACCAGAAGAGGCACCAGCTGTCTCTGGCTCATGTGCTACAACTGAGGCCCCCTCCACTGAATCAGAGGCACCCAAAGTAGAAGAGCCAGCGCTTCCTACACAGGAAGCCCCATCTGAGTCTAGTCCAGAAGCTGCACCAGCTGAATCGGCAGAGTAAACATGGCAATTTTGAGATAATCGAAGAACTTTTCTCCCCGTTTGTTTGTTGGAGTGGTGCCAGGTACTGGTTTTGGAGAACTTGTCTACAACCAGGGATTGATTTAAAAGATCTCTCTTTTTTTCTCTCCCCACAGATCCCACTCAAATAATTCTGTTACCACCATTCCAACAGGTAGAGGGGAGACTAAACATCTCCCTCTACCTTGT
This sequence comes from Pelusios castaneus, assembly GCA_007922175.1. Taxonomy (NCBI): domain Eukaryota; kingdom Metazoa; phylum Chordata; order Testudines; family Pelomedusidae; genus Pelusios; species Pelusios castaneus. The sequence goes on from ML685837.1 coordinate 4,614,926, forward strand.
TCTTTTTTTTTTTTTTTTTTTTTTTTTTGCATCAGTATTAATGTTTTTGCATACTTTGCATCTTTTATTCAAAATGTAAACTTTCTTTGTCAATCTATGGACGTGCCCATATATGAAGGAGATGGGTGGGGTTCAATAAGGGATATCAAATGAAGTGATAAGGGTCATAATGAGGAATTAGTGATGCACATAATTGCCAAGAGAATGTGCCACAAGAAATGATGTAAGGGGTTAGTCTTTTTTAAAAGAAAGTTATTACAATGTATTTTGTGAGGCAGATGTTCTATAAGGTTTACAACACTATTAAGTCTTGACTAAGAAGGAAAGGAAATCAATACCCAGATAAAAAGATCATAGTCTTAGGAATTCATTTAAACCATAGGAACTTTTCACTTATCTCATGTTAGCTGTACCAGTCAGTGATTAAGTAGAAATACAAGTTGTATAGGCTTTATTGTTTATTGCTGGTTTATGACCTTAATAAAGTGTAATTATGTATTACCAGCAGGGTGTTTTTAACTGTGACTATTGTATAAAAACAAATCTTGATATCCAGAAGCACATGAGGTTTGCAACTCTTTCCACCCTGCCCATTTTTGTAAAACTGCAGTCATCTTGGACCTCTTAAACACAGATTTTAAACTCAATCAAGCTGTGATAAGTGGAATGGTTACTGTTTATACTGTGGTATGTTTTTGATTACAGCAGACAATGCTTTCTTTTCCAGTTGTCTTTGAAAATAAAGGAAAACTCTTCAGATGCAATGGTTTTTGTGTAGCATCTTGTCTATCATGTTTTTGTAAATACCGGAGAAGCTTTGACCAATTTGACTTAGAGATGGAATGTAACTTTGCTTACAAAAATTGCTATTAAACTCCTGCTTAAGGTGTTCTAATTTTCTGTGAGCACACTAAAAGCGAAAATAAATGTGAATAAAATGTATAATCTGGTTGCGTTTCTTTTATGGATACTCTGATAGCTAAATGGGCTGGTAAGTATGGTTTAAATTGGCATAGAGAAGGATCTTATGTGCCATTAGTGTCTTTAGAAGTGGTTTAGAGTTTTGGATTCCATAATATTCCAAGTCTATTTTGAAGAAATTTTTAAGCAATATCTGCAGATGGCTTATAGCCTCTGCATTCCCCCCCCCCCCCCCAAACTGGAAGCCAATCTGGGCATCTGATAGTAAGATTGCTGTTGTCCAGGTTCCATTTTGTTTTAAGACCAGTTGTATACAGCACACTAGATTCTTAACTCTTTAACTCTTGCAGTTAATATTTTACTTGTATTAGGTGGGGTGTTAAATTTGGCCTAATACAACATTTTCCAAAACTGGTTGTCTAAAATTACACACTGAAATGGATGGTCCATTTATGTCTTATGCCACTTCTATGTAAGTGTCTAATTTTAGATGACCAGTTAAAACCTGTAGCCTAAAAACATTTGTATTTTCCAGTCAGTCTGCTCAGCAATTAAAGCAATATTTTTTCACAAATGTATTACTTCCAGTTACAGGTGTTACAAAACAGATTGCTAAATTTGTCTATAAAAATAGTCACTAGGTACTTGCCTTTAATTGTTAGGATGTTTGGCTAATTTCCAACATTGCTCAGGGCATGTTATGCCTTAATAAAACAGTAGGCTTATATAAAAGTAGCAATGGTGTTTGGAGGGTGGAAATTGATTCAAGGAACTTTCTCCTACATTTATAGGAGAAAGTTTAGTATTACACTTGCTTACTTCCATCAAAATTTTCAGGAGAAACTTTCTTTGGAAGCAATTATGATTAATTTTATGAGAAAATGGCACATTAGCACCTTGTTCCCAAAAGAACTGAGTTGACTGCAATGGATTCCTGCTGAATGCATACTTGTTTTTTATTCAGCTGTCTACCATTTTAATTTTGGCTTGTATGTACTCTAGTCACCCTGGTATTTCGCTGTAGTTTTAGGAATGTATTGCATATTATGCTATGATGGCCATGGGATGAAATAAATGGATGTAAAATGAGATCCTCCACACCAGTGTCATTCTTGGAGTACATCTACTGAAGGTGTTCATTTTATAAGTGCTTTACTCAGGATTTTTAAACATTACTTAAAAAACCAAAACCTATTCTAAGACGCTTGATGTCTTGGCCCTACAGTAAATGCCACTTTAATGACTTGTTAACTTATATGGACCCATGAAGAACTAAATCATTTCGCTGAATTCCTGTCACAGAGTAACAGTCAATATTTGGTAAATGTATTTAAACTTTACCAAGAAAGTTGTTTATTACAGTTACTATTGTTGTATTTCACAGTAAGAAATGTTAATATTGCTTCTCAATAATAGCTACTGTAATTGTTTCTTAAGTTCAAAGCCATTTGGAAGCTTGAAATTGAATGTCAATTGTAAAAATGGTTTGAAAAATGGTAAAACTCTCTGTTTTAAAGTGCATTGGGTTGAATCACAACATACTTTTTTCTTTGTCAGGCAAAACTGCTACTAAAATTAGTTTTGCCTGAATAAGGCCTTCATGATTCAGTCCATTAAACTTATTTGATTAAAATGAGCTTTCCTATTCATGCTTACAACTTATGCCTGTAAAAAGCCCTTCAAATTCTAACTTGTGTCCTGTCTAAGTTGCATTTTAAAGTCTCTATCATAGCAACACTTATAGGAAATTGATCTACATTGCATATCAAATCTTAATTTACTTAGCCTCAGTTCATGAATGGGAAAGTGTGTAATGATGATTCATTTGGCTTTACATAAACTAAAACTTGAGGGGTGGAGTGTAATTTAACCTACACTCTTCCCCCTCTCCCCTTAAGTGTATGCAGTTTTCTGGAAATCACTGATGCTCATAAAAAAAAAAAAAAAAAAAAAAAAAATGCTGTTGCACTTAGGCCCTCACTAAAACTCTCTTTTAGAGCTAGTTTTCTCTGAACATTCTATTAAATTTACTCCATTGTGGGAGGAGGAGGATTTGTTTACAAACCATTGCAAGGCAAAAAGAGGCTAATACTAAATAGGTATTCTGTAAGTGATGATCAGTAGCTTTAAGTTCAACAGAAGTTTTGTTTCTGAGGTGAGGTATTGTCTTTTGTAGAGCCCTGCTTTTAACTTGAGAATACACCTGCAGGTTTGACTGTTGCCCTTGTATTAACAGCTTCCTACAATAGCCTCATTGAATGCAGTGGAACTACTTGCATAATACTTAACACACACACACACACTCTGCACTGTGAGGGTGACAAACATCCTTTTTCAATACCCACAATGCAACTGTTGGTTGATGGTTAATTTTTAAGAGGTTGAGTACTATGCATTTTCTAGGCTAACGTATGTTCATTGAAAGCAGCCTAGTTGTAGGTTGTGACAATATTTTACCACTCTTAATTTACTATGGTCGAATAGAGTTGTGTATTTTAGTTTCATGAAGCATGCAGTAGAGGGTGAACATAGCCCATGTTTGCAATGCAGAAGGGTTGCATTTGTCTGGTCGCCTACAGTTCAAAAGTGTTCTATTTAGCAATGCATGAGAACTCTTGCAGTTTTAAGACTGGCCAAAGGGCAGCATGCTCATTTGACTATATAGCCTAGTGTACAATGAAAAAGTAAGTTAGGAGGTGGTGCTACAAGCTACCACAGGTGGTCTGATCTTCTCAGTGCCATGAGCCAGATCCCATTGGTGGGGCACCTCTGTAGACCACAAATATGTACTCTAAAGAAATGCATCCTTCATGCAATGTGACCACTCATACAGTTACTGTCACACCAGGCATTATGGAGGATGCTGTTTTGTAGAGCAGACCTGATTAGGGGTTGAGTGGGCAGATGGGTGTAGGGGCTGGATGGAATTGGCCCATAGACTACCATTGGAGCACCCACAGATTTGCTATAGTTAGTGCCATATCAGTGCTAGCTGGCATTTGTAGATGTTAACATGGCATTGCACTATGAATATCCAGTGGCTGGTCATGTTTGAAGAGCTAGATAAGGCAGCTCTAGCACTATAATATGTTTTATGAACAGTTTGTCCAAACTGTTTCTTCATAGTTTCTCTAGTGCAACACAGTTAACCACAGAGATCTTTGTGCTTCAGGTGTGGGATAAAATGGCAAGTAAAGTTTGAACAGAAGAGCACCTGAAGACTGGAGGAAACATGGTCTGGTAGTTAAAGCACAGAATGGGGTAGTCAGAAGATTTTTCTTCTGTTCTCTGAGGTTGCACGTCCCAGCTATGTAAATATCAGCAGGAGGCTTCACCTCAGAGTGCCTATGATGATATGGGGATAATAACTAACAAGGATGATGAGAAGCCTTATTAATGTTTTCAGAATGCTTTGAAATCCTCTTTCAGAAGGCAATTGTAAGTATTATGCATTTTTGGTAAAGACACAAACATGATCCATAGAAGATCAACCCCCTAAGCTTGACTAGAATTTAGAGGCTACATCATTACTCAGGCAAAATGGCTTTAGAGTTAAATGACAAATTTGCCTAAGAAATGCATACTTAGTGTAACTTTCCTAGAAGGAAACTTAATTGTTTTATCAGGAGAGGGGTTGAACACTGCAATGGTAGAATAATTAAAGTTACTAGTCTTAACTATTAAATCATTAGTGCATAGGTAAATATCCCAGAACCTCACTTAAGTTATTGCATATCTCTGTGTATTTGTGGTGCTAACATGGAAACAAAATACTTTTCCTTCCTTAAACCCCCAGTGACACAAGGGCACCATTTTTTTTTTTCTTGTACTGGGGTGGGAAGTGAATGCATTCTACATTGATTTTTGTTTATTTTCTTCCTCAATCTCATGCTTTCATTCATGTGACTATGCATGTCCTAGCTTCACCTGAGGAGAGCTAGAAAAGTGTCACTTTGGAGCCAGTCCCTTCAACATTGATTCTTAATGCCTTTACCAAACTACAGATGATGCCTTGGTAACAATACACATGTTTAATAGTTGTTACTAGTGTGGATGTGGAGGCCAGGGTGAACAGAGGTTTATTTTTGATAACTGTACTAACCAAATGATGCTCTAGGCTAAAAAAATCCATAGCTTAGGTTTTATAAAAGTTTGTGTGAGGGTGAGGGTGGGGAGGAAGGCAATATATTCATATGTTGGTTGGAGAAGTCATGTTAGAAAAGTTGTTCCAATAACTATGAAAAGTGACTGTTTCCAGCATAAACTAGTAATTGCAGTGACGATTGTGTGTAGACCAGTCTAAGAATTTAAAATGAATTTGATAGCCAAGAGGACACTTTAAAAAGGTGACCTATGGTGCTAAGAAAACAAAGTCCATTTAGTTACAGATGGCTGATAGTAGGCTTCCCTTTGGAAAAGAAAGCACTTTGGTACACAAAAAGTAAAAGGGCACCATACACAAAACCTTTGAGGAAAAGTAGGCTTCCTTCTCTTTCGTTAAGCTGGTAGAGCCAGAGTAGAAAATAGGAACATGAAACCCACCACATCTTCTCTAAGAAAATTATAATTTATCCCCTACAGTGCTAATTTGAAGCTTATTAAAAAGTCATGGGGGAAGCAAAATCCAGCACTGGTTAATATAAAGAAGAAAAAAATGGCTCAGACAATTGCTTTACTAGTTTATACTTTTTAGTAGATTGTTTGGGACAGTATTAGCAAAACTGCTCTTCAATTAAATTGTGTAGCACATGTAGAGTCCACCTCAGTGTCTCTCCATGATCTCACACAGTCATATAACAATGGGACTAAGATTAGAAAAGATAAATGAAGAGTTTTTTCTCCTCTGGTGAACAGAGGGACAGGGTCCCATTCTTATGTCCTTTCAACAGCCAATATACAAATTCAGTTCCTAATCAAAGTCCAGGTGGAAAGCTTGTGAAAATAGAGTAAAGAACAATTCCTAAACCATTAAAAACTACTTCCATGGATACTGCTGCACATTACTAGATTTTTGTTTTAATATCTCACCAGTTTGAGATTCTGTCTGTTTATTACTCCAAATTAATGAATGCCACAGATAGACATGAAGGATTATTGGCATGTCAAATAAATTGAAATGATTTACAGATAGGATTTGCTAACACACTTGTTCGCTTAATCCTTCTCTCTAACTTCAGTGTGAGTATAGTCAGCCCAATGCTGAGCACTTTTAAATAATTCTAAGAGCTAAAATAAAAACTAAATTTCAGTTAATAGATATATACAGAATATCTTGACATTCATAACTCGTGGGAGAAAATGATTCCATATGAATAAATTAAACTGACAGAACCAAACTGGTGACATTAATGTGCAATTTTACACAATGCTGTCACAGGGCCGCTAGGTAGGGAAACAAGATATCTGTGAAATAACAGAACCAAGGCTGAAGGTTAGAGACAGTGGCTGGGGTCACAACACTCTGCCAGATACTTCATTGTTTTTTTCCCATGTTAAATGAATTTAGTGCTTTAGAACTGTAGAGACTAAAATCCTTCCTCTGCAGCATGGCCAGATTAAAGGGTTGCAGGCTGCCTATTTTCATGGCCCCTCCCTCTTGGGTCCGGGGGCCACGCCCACACTGTGGTAGCCAGCCTTGGGGAGGGGCAAGCAGGTGCTCAGTGCAGAAGAGGGCTTGACTGGCTGGTCAGTTCTGGAGACGCCAGGGCCCTGAGGCCAGAGGCCATGGTCCCTGATGCTCTTGCCCCATCCCACCCTGCTTTGCCACACCCCTAGGATGACTGGTCTGCCTCACAATAGCTCCTGGGGGTGGGGTGGGGCAGTCTGACATGTGCAACAGTTCTAGGGGTAGAGGTGGTGGGGCAGCCTCTGAAAGTGGGCCTCCAGGGCCCAGAGCGCTAGCAGTCTGCTGTGCCAGTGCTCCTGGGGGCCTGGCAGAAGAGACCTGCCACGCCAGCCTGAGCCATGGGGGCCTGACCAGCACTGTGCTGGCCTGAGTGGGGCTAGGTTTTTGGGAGGCTGAGGGACACCCCCCCCCCATTTAGGCCAGGGCTGCAGCCTGTAAAGCCTCCACCTTAATCCATCCCTGATCTAGACTATCTTTAAACACACACACACACACACACACACACACACACACACACACACACATTTTCTATCTGAACAATTAGGTATACTTCACATAAAATGTAACATTTTAATAATTACTGATGTTTAATTGAATCTATCTATGTAAAGTAATATGTATAGTAAATTCCTGCAACATTGTATACTTTCTTGCCTATATGTAGCAGTGTGGAGAGAAGTGATACCATATCATTACAGGATTATAGCTGAAATTACCAACTTTATAGTAAATCTAGAGAAAATCACCTTTCCAAAGATATAGGAAAGGATCTTCCAAGCCTCCTCCAATAGTCCACGAGGAAGGAGTTCAAGTCCAGCCAGTCTGATGTTCAGAATCTCTAAAGTAAATATGATACAATCTAAAGACGCTTGAAGAAAGGCTTTTGACTTCATAACACTTTCCTTATACCAAAGCTATGACAGTCACACCTAGATTTAGCCATTGCTCTGCTCAACATTGCAATGCCTAAACTTATTTAAGAACCTAAAGGCTCAATCTACACTTAACATTTGGGTTGCTATAGCTATGGTCCTGAGCGATGTGAAAAATTCATGCTCCTAGGCTGGCATAACTGGCACCCAACACTCAGGATAGACACAGCTAAGTCAACAGAAGAATGCTTCTGTTGATCTAGCTACCATAACTTGAGGAAGTGGAGTGCCTACAATGAAAATCCACTTACATTAGTGTTGGCTGCCTCAGTACTAAGTGCCTTAACTATGCCATTGTTGCACCCATAATGTAGACACACCTTAATGTAACCTTCGGGTGGGCTAAATTCATTTAATTGCCCCTCTCCAGTGCCCCACAGAAATCAATCCCAACCCCTATGGGGAAAGCAGCTGGAGACCCAGGATCCAGTCTGTACAGGACTCACGGCGAAGCTTGCTCAGAGCTACACTCACACATTAAAATACTACTAAAAACAAACATAACAATGAACTTTATTAACTACTAACTAAATGAACCTTATCCTAAGAAAACAAACTACAATTAACCAAGAACAATCCCTTGCATGAAAGATACCCAAGAGTCCCAAAGTCTGTGTGGAGTTCACCCAACTCTCAGCTACAGTCTCTGTTCCAGTGTGGAAGCTTGAGTGGCAAGAAATAGCTGTCCTCTTCTTTCTTTGCTGGGATCCTCTGTAGCATTACATGCAGGCTTTCTCTTCTCCTCTGCAACCAGCCCTCAGTCCCATATGCATGTCTGCAAGCTCTGTCGCAAATGACTCCTTTACATGGAGAAAACATCTTGTTCACTCCTCGCTCAGCTCCTCTCCAGAACACTGAGCACATGGTCTCCCCTCAAGGCAGCTCCTGCCTGCTGTCTGCTCAGGCTGCTGCTCTCCAGTCATCTGATTGACAACATCCCATCACACCAGCAGGGTACACTGTGGAGCATGCTCAAATTGCTACCACTCCCTGCTTCTGGAAGTTTCCAGTTGTGGGTCGCTAATCTGCCCAACAACAGTAACCCACCCTCAGCAGGTCTCTCAGAGGTAGCCTTTTCAGGCATATGGGTTACATTAAGTCTAATTTTTCAGACTGACTAAGGATACACAGCAAAAATCATCCAAAGTGCAAGTCTTAGAGTCTGGGTTTACTCACTTGGGCTCCTGCTGCAAGGCTGAAAATAGCACTGTAGACATTCCAGCTTTAAGACTTGGTGAATGGGGAGGGTCTCAGAGCCTGGAACTAAGCGCCAAATATCTACACTACTATTTTTAGTTCTGCAGTCCTAGGCCAAGCCAGCTGGTTTGGAGACTCATGAGGGGGTGGTTTTGGTTTGTAGATGTACACTTAGGTGTGTGGATCCTATTGAAAATCATTCTTTACAAGGTTGTCTCATTAAAAACCTCTTTATACTGCAATTGGCATATATTGTCCAGAGCAACCAGGTGCTGGAAATATCCTTTATGGCTCTACCATTTAGGGCTGCATAGAAAACAAATATGGGATATACCAAAGAGGTCCTAGAATTTCAGGAAAAATATATACAGTGGTATATCTTTATGGCATAGAAGGGAAGAGGAGCATAGGTAGCTGGTGTAACTCTGTTTAAGAAGACGCAATTGGTTCAAAGTTCACATCTTAGTGTGCAAATCATTAAAATAATAGGATCACTGGAAGAAGGCTTGAATCTAGATGTTTCCTTGGGTGTGTAGCAGAGATGCAAAGGGGTGATAGGCAGACTAGTTGAAAGTGAGATTTTTACATGCTACATTAAGTCACTGGAATAATCACATTGTAATGATGAAACACTTTAAAAATGAAGGAAATAAATTAGTGAATGGTGGTCAGATTCTAAGTTCTTAAAGCAGATTAATTGTGAGGATGTGATAGTGGACAGCAACCTAACAGCTCAGGTGAAATGGTTGGCTCTGAAACCAGCACAAGCACTTCCATTTTCTTAGAAATGACTATCAGAAAATAGCTATATTATAGTAGTGCCCTAAATGACCCAATCAACTCTTCTGTAGAACTCTACTGTGTAGGCCATTGCAGAAGCACAGAAAACAGATAATCCATGGCCTAAATGGTCTGATTGCAGAAAGGTCAGTCTATTTCACTTCCCACTATTGTTAAAGTTACCAGTTCCTGTTTGTGTTATAGCTAGATCATGATTTAGAGCGAGTTCTTCTATCCATTTCCATTTTTTTAAAGAGCCAGGTAAGACTGACTTGCACTTTTCACACCTAAAGTTGCTTGTCGTCATAAAGGATGAACCATGATCCGAAAGACTGTACTATCAGAGTAACTCAAAGCATGGCTAGCCATGGACATTTTCACAGATTCAGCAGTGCTGGTCACAATCAAAATAGATAAGATTAAATTAGAATTGACCATTGAGTGGAAGAAATGAAAAAAATGAAGAAAAAAAAACATGTTTTTGAAAGCTCTCTAGTGACACTGTGAGGCTACTTTGATGTAATACAATTGAAACACACCTTTCACTCATATATATCTGATTCACATGCTATCAGTAATTAATATGGGAGGGTTTTGTTTATTTTTTTCAGAGATTATTTAAATATAGAGATATAACCTTTCTTTTTAGAAAATGTTTTAGATTTTTCAATGGTGATACAACCATTTGATTGAAAGTTGCAGCATTAAAACATATATTTTGGAAATTGGTATTTCACCTCTGTTTTTTTCTTATTGAAAAAGTCATTGAAGAATATAATTGGTGCTTTAGCTGTGAATATTAATAACTATTCTGATGAATCCAAGTTATACTTTTCCTGTGACACATGCATCTATTTCAACTGACACATTGTGAAAAGTAATAGAATTTGCTGGGCACAACTACACAACCCACCTACTAGCCTGAACTGAAGAGTTTACATGTTTAAGGTTTTAAAAGAATAACTATCAAGGCATTTTTCATGCTATAAATATCAAAGTCATCCTTGAGCTACATTTTCTTATCAGGCTGACATGGTTAAGGGACCTCAGTTTCCATAGCCAATGGTACACAAGAAGTGATGTGGCTAACCCCATCTTTGGGTGTGTCTACACTTAGAAATTAAGTCGATTTAAGATTGCTTAAGTCGACTTAATTTAATCCGCGTCTACACTACACTTTCCTTAAGTCGACTTAAGCAAGCTGCTTAAGTCGACTTAAGGAAAATAAAGCCGACTTAATGAAAATTAAGTTGACTTTATTAAACCTGCTTTTAATTAGACTTTAGACTTAATTTAATCTGCGTCTACACTACACTTTCCTAAAGTCGACTTCAGTCAGTGTAGACTCAGGGCTCTCCAGGACTCCCCCACTGCCCTCCCTGGCACAGGGAGAGCAGATACAATGGGGCAAAGGCTGAGCCCCCTGGTACTGGGCAATTGGTGCCCCCCCACCACCGTGGACCTGCCCAAGGTCCCCCTAGCCCCTAGAAGTTGACCTAGGCATCCAGTGTGGACACTCTAGGTCGACTTTGTAAGTTCCCCCCTAAGTTGATTTTAAATTTAAGTGTGGACATGCTAAGTTGACTTAGCTAAAGTCGACTTACCTAAAGTCGACTTAAATTTACAAGTGTAGACATAGCCTTTGACTTCCCTCGCTTGATAGATCAGGTACTCATTTGCATTTATGTGGCCTGTGTGGGTGAGATCAAGAGAAATGCAAATCCATGATCCTGGGATTGTAGCTAAACACAAAACTACTCTGCTATCTTGTCTCATATATGTAAAACCTCACCGAAATATAAACATGAATTTTATTAGTGACATGCTTTCTTATCTATATATTTTTGCGTATATGACCCATTAGTTTGTTAGGCTGTTGCCGCACTAGGATTTTCAGCCATATCTGATAACAGGCATCAAACATTGCTCTCCTCACTTCTTCACTTCACTGAAAATAATGGTCCTAGCAGTTTAGACAATTAGCTGAGTTGGATACTGGTCCTAGCAAACCATACTAGACTCTGTCAGACTAGTCTTACCCATAGTAACAATTTTAAGAAATTCTCCCATCTCTTCTCTTGTACGGGTAAGATAAAGCTCCTCTGATGCCAGCAATGGTCGTGTAGGAGAGGTTGTGTAGGCTATCAAGTGTCTTTGTTACCACCATGTTTCCTAAGCCTGCTCTAGAAGTAAAAATGCTGCTGGCTGATATATATTTATCCTTTCAATTTTGTATCATTGGAGAAGAATGGTGGGGCTTTCCTCTAAAATTATCATGATAGACACAGCCATTGAGGTATTTAACATGCAGTGCTACAAAGTGTGGTGGAGATGAATAGTTCTTTCTGCAACAGTGGGACACTTTTTTGGAGTGGGCATGAAGAGCTATGCTTGATACACATTGTTTAACAGAGCTGAAATTCCTATAGTAGATACAATATCAAGTCTGGGATTTTTAATACTGTCTAAGTGATACATTTTTTTTCTCCACAAGGAAAAAGAAAGAAAAAAGAAAACATTTGCTTTGAAAATAAAACATAGATATAAATAATTATACAGATTTGGCAAATTATACAGACTTTCCTCTAAAGGGAAATTCGACATTTGGTGGAAGGAGGAAGCTGTTCTTTGGCAGGTTGATTTTTAAACAACCAGCAGCAGTTTAAAACTACTCATGGGTTTGGCATGTTAGAGTAAATCCCAGGGAAATGGACTAGAAGAGCAAAGGCAGGTAAGGCAATCAATGATACTTTATCACATGACTGTGTAATGCAGGGGTATCTCCTATACACACATTATATGTAGATAAGCCATATATGCTTTTATACTTCAGCATTTTATTGTTTTTAAATGTAAAGAAAGGGAGAGCCTCAGTGGGGAGGAAGAATAGATTGGTTTGAGCCACATCTTGTCTACATATAACAAAAAGCAGACCAGGGTCACTGAGGCAGAAGGACCCAGAAATATCCAGATGAACATTTCCTGAAGTTTTACAGAAAGCAAGTATTATGAGTAAGTAGTTTTCCACGTCTCACATACTCACAATCGGAGAGCTGAGCCAATCATAAGTGAAGGTTAAGGAGGCTATAAATAGAGAACTGAAGAAAGTGCTATGTACTTGGGTAATCAATACAAGACCAAGAGAGATATTCTGCTGTCAGCAGGCTCTCAGCATTTTGGCTACAGATATCTCGTCTGACTACAGGCTGGTGAAAGCAAATCATCCATTAATTAAACAAATGAATGTTGCCATCAATAAGGACCAATCAGACTTTTGCTGCCAGGACTAGCACTTAGATTTCCGACTGAAATGCTGTCATTTCCTTTGAAGGCCTGAAGAAATTCAAGTGACACATACTACATGTTAGGTCATATTGTAAGCTGAGAAATCATCTCTGAAAAAAAAGATCAGAAAGGAAAGGGTGTGTTTACATATGTCTGATAAAATATAGAAATGCAAGTGTTATGCTAAAACACTATGTTGTAATTTCATTCCATGAATATGTATAACAATTGCAACAAGTTTATGGAAGTCTGTACAGGAGGAAACCTTGGTAGATTTACTAATACTTGTGGTTTTAAAAGATATTTTAGAAATATTTCAAATACTGTTTATAGTGTTTTTGTGGCACCAAATGTATGTTAAGCAATTGTCTGGTTCACTGACACCTACATTCAAAGTTCTGACTCTAATGCTTTCCAAGAAGTCCTAAAAGGATAGAAATGCTTTGGCAGAAGTTAAGCTGAGGTGTAGGAAAAGGGAGTGTAATAGTATTCGGACATAATTTACCTTATCACCTGTTCCATATACATATACCACATACATCATGCCAGATTTAGTTCTTGGGTGTGCTCACTGATGTAGCTAACTTGCATTATTATGAAATGTTAATATAATTTATTATTTTTAATGTGGTCACAAGGGCTATGTTTACACTGGCAAAGTTAAGTCGACCTAATAGAGTGGCAATACTTTAAGTCGACTTAAGTCAACTTTGTTAAGTCAACTTAACAGCTTCATGTTGACTTAATAAGGTCAATTTAGCACTAATCCCCATCCACACTAGCTTTACTCGACCTCAGAGGAGGTGTTATTAAGTCAACTTAAGCTCTTATTAAGTCGACTTAAGAAAGTGCTTAAGTCAACTTAATAAAAGCCCAATGTGGACGCAGCTTTGTTTAGGTTGACTTAAGCCTCCTTAAGTCGACCTAACTTGCCAGTGTAGACGCACCCAAGTAGAGTCTCTGACCAAGACTGGGCCCCATTGTGCTATCATTGTATATACACATAGCAAAAGTCAGTCCCTGCTCTATTCTAAGTCAAACAGCCCTAATCTTTTTTGTCTCTTTTTGTAAGGAAACCACTCCATACCCTTGATCATCTTGGCTGCACTGGTAGGAATCTTTTCCAGTTTCACCATAACTTTTTTGAGATGGGCTAAGCAAAACCACACATGATATTCAAGGTGAGGGCACACCATGGATTTACACAGTGGCATTGTAATATTTTCTGTCTCTTTCCTATTGGTTCAAAATCTTTGGTAGTCTTTTTGACCACTGTTGTGCACTGAGCTGAAATTTTCAGAGAACTATTCATGATGACTCCAAGATTCCTTTCCTGAGTGGTAACAGCTAATTTTAGAACCTATCATTATGTATAGGTAATTAGGATTCTTTTTTCTAGTGTATATTACTTTGCACTTACCACTGTTGAATTTCGTCTGCCATTTTGTTGGCCAGTCACCCAGTTTTGGAAGAAAGCCCTGTAACTGTTCAGAGGCAGCTTTGGACTTTCTTGAATAATTTTTGATTGCAGTTCGTGTAGTTGTACTGGTCCTAGGAGATGAGAGAGACAAGATTGGCGAGGTAATATAGTTTAGTGGAGCAACTTCAGCTGGTGGATGGTACAAGCTTTTGAGCTACAAAAAATTCTTCAAGACTGGGAAAGGAAGCAGAGCATGTGAGAACTCTGATTCCTTTCCTAGACCAAAAGAAAAACTCTGCATATTTCAACACTAGCAGATGTTGTTCCAATAAACAATATTACCTCACCTGCTTTGTGTCTCTTTAATAATTTTGTATCAACTGCAAACTTTGCCACCTTACCATTCACCCCTTTTTCCATATTATTAATGGAAATGTTGATCAGCATAGGTCTCAAAACAGATTCTTGGGGCCCCCTCTTGTTTACTTTTCTCCATTCTGAAAACTAACCATTTATCCTTGACCTTTTTTTCCTATCTTGTAACAGTTATTGCTCCATGCAAGGACCTTTTCTGTTATCCATGACTACTTAGCTCCTTAAGAGCAGTGGAGGTATTAGGCACCCACACCTCATGCAATGCACTATAGCATTCAGGACATGATTTAAACAAAACAAAACAAAACAATCCTGAGTGGTGTACCTAGGTCAATCTAATTCTTAAGTCAAGTCCCAAAGGGGTAGCCGTGTTAGTCTATTGCACAAAAACAAACAGAGTCCTGTGGTACTTTTGAAGACTAACAGATTTATTTAT
>ML685837.1:4630297-4651346 GCA_007922175.1 Pelusios castaneus
GGTGTGTCTTATGGTCAGGTGCGTCTTATGGTCCGAAAAATATGGTAATCTATGACAAACCCCTCTTCCTCCACACCTCTCCCCTCCCAGAAGGCATTCACGTGTCTAATTTCCCCCTCCCAAAGACTTTTATTACATTCGCCCCTAAAATAAAATTGTCACCCAGGACTCACAAACTGTAGCAACTTTCAGTCCCTGAGTCCAAAATTCCTTTGTATTATGTGGTCATGCTCGGCAGAGGTGTGTGATGAATTTATTCTTAGTTATATTAAAGTGAAGTGTGAGTTCACAGCCATCAAGAAGTCTGTGACCCATTCAATCATTACTACCTCTGAATCTAAAAGTACAAGGCAGTGAAGGGCAACAGTTTGTGTGTGTTGTGGTAGGGTAAATCGAGCTCTAACTCAGGCCTGCTTCATATTAACTCTGTAAGCATCTCTAGTGAAATGTAGCTCCTATCAATGTAACTGCCCCAGGACATTGACTTAATAACTCAACCTCCACAAGAGGAATAGTGTTTATGTTGATGTAGTTGGTCAGTGCAGAGTCAGTACAGACATTGCATTACTTACTTCGACAGTTGCTGCCTTTCAGAAACCACCTCGCAATCTCCCACACTGGCAGTTAAGTTGGTGCAAGCGCCCTGGGTGAGGACACCCATCACTGAAACAAGGAGCACAGAATGGACTTGTGAAACCAACTGAGTTACTGTGATGATTGTATCTTGACATAACTTATGTAGATTTAACTTTGTAGTATAGACACGCCCACAGGAAACCCAGATTTGGACTAACACTTGAACCCACATCCCCTTGAGGCACACCAAATTTCAAAAGCAATTTGATTAACTATTCGGCTTTTACAATACAAGAGCTGGGTTTAACATATATAAAATGGCAGGAATGGAATGCCTTTAGCTTGTTTCTGTATTGTGCATATGCACAGTAGAAAAGGTACATTTGCTTAAATACAGTTCTCAATTTGGGTTGCTCAAAGATTTAATGGGGGCCAACCAACTGAGACCACTTTGAGTCACATCACATGAATAGCATGATTTCTAGCTCTGTGCAAAAAATTAAAATGGCTATTTTTCCCAAGTTTATTAGTTCTGGAATCTATAGCTCAAATTACTCCAAATTTAAGTCACTAACCCTACATACAGCTTCCTGAGGCTCACCAAATTTCAAAGAAATCCAACTATGCGTGTCAATTTTAGAAGATTAAAAACCTTTAAACAGATGTCTGGACACAGCCGTAACTATAGTGGCACTACAGTCAGGAATTAACAGAAGAAGTACCAAGTACGCATGTGTGGGCCAACATTTAAAATGTGAACTTGCATACCTGCACGCACGAGGCTAGATAAGCTAAGTAAGCACTCCCCCCACCTGGATCTCGGTGCTGCAGCAACTGTAGTCACCCACCCAGCTCCTGGCTCCACATCCCCCAATAAGCTTCCAGCTCTGCTCCAGGAGTGGGCTACGGGGATCAAAGTCCCCTGCCTGGCTCCCAGTTCCCTGCCACTGGTGGGCTGTGGGGATCGCACTCCCACCCCATCCGGCCCTGGCTCTGTGCCAGGAGTGGGCTGTGGGGGTTGTACTCCTCCCACCCGACACCGACTCAATGCCAGGAACAGGCTGTGGGGGGTCACACTCCCCCAGCCCGGCCCACCCTGACTTGAGCACCAAAGCATTTCTGCTGGTACTCACTTGCAAACTTGAGCTGAAAAATTATTTCAACCTCTGACAATGGTGTCATTATAAAAAGAAAAATTGAGCTGGATATTGGTTATATACCATTAGCTTGTTAAGCCATACAAACACCTCTCGAAATGCAGAAGAGTCAGTGGATGTCTAGAATACCTGATTTATCAATGAAATAGACATCAAAAAATTGCTTCATATTCCTTTCAAATAAACAAAACCCTTTAAAAAAAACTTACATAAATGCACAAGTCACATATGAAAAAATAAACTGGAAATATTTTAAAAATTAACTGGAAACATTTTCCAGTGATAACTATGACAGCCATAAGACCTTTCTATTACTTTTTAACTCTTTATCTCCTCTTTATCTCCTCCTCATGTTGTCTATTAAAGACTTATTTATGGAGAATCTCTCTCTATCCAGAAATCTTTACTAAGGTTTCTAACTTTTGTTGTGCTGATCACGCAACACTATTTGGTATGGAAGTGAAACTGTAGTATGGAAAATTCATATAACCCTTTCCATACAGATTAGGAAGCATCAGCAGAAAGTGATTTTAGTTCCTTTTTTTTTTTTTTTTTAAATATACATGTTTTTTTTCCAAACCACACTCCAACCACCTCCCATGTAAAAACACTGAACTATCTTCTACTGTTAGTAACATCCACTCCGCAAATGGGTTTAAACACATGTAACAGCAGAATTTTCCCCCCAAAGTTGAGTACAACATGAAATGATAAGAGAAAACTGAGACATCTTACAAGGTTTGATTTTCAAGAAATGCTGAGCAACTTCCTTTAAAAATCGAGCTCCTTTTACATATCCCTGTTGAGCACCCCAAAATGGAGGAACTCAAAATCACTATTTGCCTTAGAAAATGTAAGCCAGATGATCTGATTGTCCTCTGCACAGAGTTTGTAAATCAGGATTGCAAGGATGAATCAGGCTCTTAGGACATGGGAAAACAAAAAGACCAAATACCAAACTGAGATTTATTTCTGAAGAAGGCATAACTATTGGCATATTTTCGTGTACAGTAGTAAAATATAGTATCTGACAAATCTGAGTATACATATAAAAACACAACTGTCTATAATCAATTTTTTGAAGTGTAGGTACTGTCGTTTTTTCATCATGTTAAAATGAGTAAGTAATGTGCTTATGAGTTATTTAGATCTTGTGATACAGAAAATCTACTGAAGTAACTGTCTTTCCCTGGAGATGTACTGAATTTTATTAGCATTTTAGATATCAAGGGTACAACATAGTAAAAAGAATCCTATGTAATACTTTGAAAACATTGTGCATTAAAAAATAAAGCAGTCAACACATTAACAGTTTACTTATACAAATATTCCCTAGGCTTTTACTTCGTTGGTCTCCTCACATTGGTCATTCTAGAAAGGGGTGGGGCAAATATTTCTGATTTGTAATTATGTAAAGCCTAACAAACCAAAGCAGTCAAACTGTCTCCCTTCATACAGGATATATGACAGCTCACAAAGTAATAGGGACTTCACTCCATTACTTTGAAGAGCGTACATATAATTTATGAGCAATAAAATCTGAAAGGAGCTATAATGGTTTTCTTCACACATAAAAATAAAAACTGGAGCATAAATTATAAATGGAGGGTGTTTCTTGCAAAAAATTAGAGTGATAAAAGGTTATCAGAAAAAAACACAGTGGGTCAGATGCTGGGGTGCTTTCTGATAGATTTAGACTATTGCCTCTGTGCAGTTACATCCATTCTAGCCAGCTAATGGTACTATCTAATGGAGCTTCCTATGTTGCTTTTATTCATTAGTGTAGGTGGCATAGTGCGGCTGGATCAACCCTGGTGAAACCCTGCTACTGAAATGAGCATGCTCCTACCCCGGATTACCTGATAAGGGATAAAATAAGAATGAAGATAAGACAGTTAATACGTGTTAGCTTATGAAGGTAAACCTAAAGTACCTCTAATGTTTACCTCAACCTGTTAACATGAGTGAAAACTACAAACTGCCTTGTCTTCAGTAGGCTTTTACTTCTTTAGCTACCACATTAACTTAGAAAACCCAAGAATATACCTTTTTTCCTGACAGGGATGCACCCTAAGACAGGCAAAGTTCTTGTCCAAGCTCCACAGAATATCTTCTACTACTGCTCACCACGGGGTGCTCCCTATGCCCCTTTGTGCATCCTTGCTACTCCATGGACCAAGTGGAAAGGGTGGGGTTATGACTCCACCTCTTCTTTGTCCTTCACTATCTTCTGTGGAACATCAGGTCCTTAGGGGAATAGTGACAGAGAAACCTTTGCAGTTCAGAGGCTGCAGCTATGCTTGTTCCTTATGTGGTTTGTACGGGGTGGAAGTGGGGAAAGAGTTTCTTGTGCCACCCACTGCCCCATAAACCAATATAAGATTATATAACCAAGACACAATCAGATCCCACTAACAAGGTTCACAAACATAGAGGCATATGCCTGAACACACATTTCAATCCTTGCTCATTTTTCCTTCCAATAACACACACTCCCCCTTTATTTGCATGCAGATTTTGGCTGAAATAGACCTTCTCAGCTTGTGAGCTGAAGTTCTATATTTACAGATACCCCATTAAGCTCATGAGGTAGATCTAGCCACTGACTGCTTCTCTGCTGATTCTGAGCTGCCATGCCACCAAATTCCAAGCTTGGGATCCAACAGACCTCCAAGTAATGTCTCAGACAAGATTACTGTGTTCATGATCTCATTGGCACTTTTGTTTGTTATGTATGTCCAAAGGAGGACCTGAGATATAAAAAGATTCCCCTCATACATAACTGCATAAGTGTTATATAATTATCTTTACCCTAACTTGTCAAGATCCTGACAAATGTAGTCATGACCAATGGTCACGATGGAGTCAAACCTGAGAATGAGAGTAGCAGTGGAGTTCATAGTCAAGTTCCAGGCCAGGGTCAATACCAATATCAGAGTCCAAGCTAGATTTCAGGGTCCAGCTAAGGAAACAAGGTATAAATCGAGGCAAGGTTGAAACCAGGAGTTCAAGAGCATAAAGGAGGGATAGTCATGGCAGTTACAGAAGAGTCACACTGTTACCTTGATACTTCCTGGAGCCATGTAGCTGCCTGTCAGACACTGATATTTAAAAAAGGCTTGTGAGGTGACCATGGCAATTACAACCTAGTAAGTCTAGCTTCAGGACCAGGGAAGGATAGTAAAGAACAGACTGATTAGACATAAAGGTGAAAATGATATGTTGGGAAATTGTCAACACGGGTTTTCTAAAGGGAAATCATGCCTCACCAATCCATTAGAATTCTCTCAGGGAGTGTAATAGGGACAACGCACTGCTAGGATGGCTCCTGCTGAGTGCTCTGGGAATTAGCTCCTTCCAGGCCCAATGTCCCCTTCTCTTGTTCATTTGTGCAACTTGCCACCTCTCTCTTTCTGCGGCAAAGGGTATTGTCCCTTCATGGCTTGGCCTTCCGGCCACGTCACTATAGTTATCCCCCTCTGGGGTATCAAAGTCTCTCCATTCAATATGGCAGTCTTCCCTTCACTGTCCTGACTATGCCACTCTTCCAGTGGCTCTTAAGGGAACCCAGGCCAACCATATATTCTGGATTCCAGTTCAGCGATCCTCTAATCAGCAGTTTAGATCTACACTATTTAAACCTTACTGCTGTTTTCTGAGCCTTTTCCTACTCTCTCTCCACCAGGTTTTTCTTCTTCCCTTTCTAATGGCCAGAGAGTAGCTACAGCATTGATCCTTAGACCTCAGTGGCTCAGCAGTCAAGTTAGCAATCAACATTACTCAAGAGAGCCACAGTAGTATGAATTTATTGTTTTATTTACTACAGTAGTGTATATTCACACTCAATAGTAGGACAGGGGAAATAGTTATATATATTTCTGATTTTTATATGTATATATCTCCCCCCAGTCCTACTATATATATATAATTCTCACAGCAAAGAGACCGACCAAGTATTATTATTTTATCAACTACAATCAATAACATAGGAAAAGTCTGAGTATCACTGAGCTCCAGGCTCTCTCAATGCAATGCTTGTCTGCTGCCAACTTCCTGGCTTTATATTAGCCCTACCTCTTCCTTCTCAGCTGGATTTCTTCATCAATCAACCTTTCAAGTCCAGGATGTCTCCCAGGTGCCACCTATCAGGTTAATTAACCTAATTTACCCTACTCTGCCTTGTGAGGGATGGACACCCAAGCAGAGGGAGTCAACAAACATGTGGACAAAGATGATCCAATGGATATACTGTACTTGGACTTTCAGAAAGCCATTGAAGATCCCTCTCCAAAGGTTCTTAAGCAAAATAAACAGTCATGGGATAAAAGGGGAGGTTCTCTCATGGAAAAAGGGTAAAAGATAGGAAACAAAGAGTAGGAATAAATTTTCAGTTTTCACAGTGAACTGAAGAGGTAAATAGTGCTGTCACCCAAAGATCTGTTCTGGGACCAATGTTTTGTGATTCATAAATTATCTGGGAAAAAGGACAGTGAGGTGGCAAAGTTTGCAGATGACACAAAATTATTCAAGATAGTTAAATCAAAGGCTAACTGCAAGGCGTTACAAAGGATCTCACTAAACTGCATCAATGACTAACAAAATGACAGATCAAATTCAATGTTTATAAATGTAAAGTAATGAAGATTGGAAAAGATAAAACTCAGCTATACATAAAAATGAGGATTCAAATTAGCTGTAATTACTCAAGAAAGAGATCATGGAGTCATCATGGATAGTTTTCTGAAAAAAAAATCTGTTTAATGTGCGGTGGCAGTCAAAAAAGTTAACACAGTATAGGAACTATTAGGAAAGGGATAGATAATAAAACAGAAAATATCATAAAACCACTATATAAATTCATATATGTTTAAAATGTGGAAAAGTAAAGAAAAAGAAAACAAAAAATATTAACGATATGGAACAGCTGCCATATAAGGAGAGATTAAAAAGACTGATTGTTCATTTTAGAAAAGAGGTGACTGAGGGGGGCATACGATAGAGATCTATAAAATGATTGATTGGATGGCAAAAGTGAATGAGGAAGTCTTACTTAGTTCTTGGCATAACACAAGCATGAGGGGGATCACCTGATGGAAATTACCAGGCAGCAGGTTTAAAACACATGTAAGGAAGTACTTTTTCACACAACACACAATCAATCTGTGGAACTCATTGTCACAGGATGTTATAAAGGTCAAAAGTGTAATTGGGTTCAAAAGAGAAATTAGATAAATTCATGGAGGATAGGTCCATCAATGGCTATTACCCAAGATGGTTGGAGATGCTATCCTATGCTCTGAGTGTCCCATGCAATCCCATGCTGCCAAATCTCTGCCTGCCAATATCTGGGACTGGACTATAGGGGATGGATTGCTTGATAATTGTCATGTGCTGTTCATTCCTTCTAAAGCACCTGACATTGGACACTGTTCAAAGATGGGATACTGAAGTATGTGAACCATTGTTCTGACCCAGTATGCAATTCTTATGTTCTTGTGGTGGGATTTCATATGGTCTGTGTCCACAGAGGGTTATGGGTAGTGGAGTGCAAGCTGGCTGCCGTTGCTGGGTGCCAATGTGGGAATGTTCACTGCCTCACATCTTTGCAGGTCTGTGTTTAAGACCACTGGGCTTAACATAACAGTTATCCTCATGTAAACTCATTTACTTCTGTGTGATTGAATGAATGCAACCAAGATCAACATTTGGTTCTCTATTATGCTTCTATTCTATTCTTCTATTATGCCAGAGACTGTGGTCCAGAGAGACTGAGAAATGATGGGAAGAGAAAGGAAAGAGGGTTTATTTTCTTATTTTCTTTGCATTGTATGATTCAAGGACAGTCAAGTAGAAATACATAGAAAAACATGGATTAGAGGGATTCCTGGCTGGGTAAAGGAAGGTTGCTCACCTTGGTGAAGTAACTGGAGTTCTCCGAGATGTGTGTCCCCGTGGGTGCTCCACTGTAGGTGTGCGCGCCCGCGCGCACCACGGATCGGAGATGTCCCTAGCTATACTCGCCAGGGTTGCGCGACCGGGAGGGGACCGCCTGAGTGACACTTTGGCGCCCTCCAACGGCCGCACGACCCGAGGCTCCCTCAGTTTCCTCTCCAACCTCGAGCGATATAAGTAGCCCGAAGAAGAGAGGGGAGGAGGGAGGGTAGTGGAGCACCCATGGGGACACACATCTCGGAGAACTCCAGTTACTTCACCAAGGTGAGCAACCTTCCTTTCTCCTCCCAGTAGTGTCCCCGTGGGTGCTCCACTGTAGGTGACTCTCCTAGCTGTGCCTTAATTGGATGGAGGGCCTTCTGAGGAGGTGATTTGTATAGAGGAGAGAACTGACATGCCAACTGATGCATCTTGCTTTGTTGCAATGTCAATAGAGTAATGTTTTATAAAAGTATGAGGCGATGACCATATGGCAGCCTTGCATATCTCATCGATTGGAACATTATGAAGGAAGGCTGTGTTTGTGGACATTGCCCTTGTGGAATGAGCTGTAATGTGTTGTGGTAATGGTGTTTTCGAAAGTTGGTAACATGTTCGAATGCAGTTCACAATTATCGTTGAAATTCTGCGTTTGGAGATAGGTGAACCCTTATTCCTTTCTGCTATGGAGACAAAGAGTCTGTTTGTTTATCTAAATGTTTTTGTTCTTTCTAGGTAAAAGGCTAGTGCTCGACGTACATCCAAGGAATGAAGGACGGCGTCTTCCAAACTCGAGTGGGGCTTTGGACGAAATACAGGTAAGTGTATTGTTTGATTGTTATGAAAGGGTGAGGATCTCTTTGGTAAGAACTTTGGGTGAGGTCATAGGGAGACCTTATCTTTGTGAAAAATTGTGTACGGGGGGTCTGCCATTAGGGCTGCTATCTCGCTCACTCGTCTGGCGGAGGTGATCGCTACCAAGAAGACCACTTTCATCGTCAAATGTCCTAGTGGTATATTGGCTAGAGCTTCGAATGGTGGTTTTGTGAGGGACCTTAAGACCAGGGGGAGGTCCCATGCTGGGTTGGGGGGGCGGGTCTCAGGGTATAGGTTTTTGATTCCCGTTAAGAATCTTTTAATGGTGGGATGAGAAAATATTGAGGTGTTTTGTATTTGGTTGTGGAACGTGCCAATGGCTGCTACGTGTACTTTGATCGAGTTGAGTGTCAGCCTGTACGTTTCAGGTGTAGGATATAGTCCAGTATGACTTGGACCGGTGCGGAGTATGGAGGGTTTTGTGAAGCATCGCACCACCAGCAGAATCTATCCCATTTAAGCAAGTAACTCTTGCGGGTAGATGGTCTTCTACTGTTCAATAGGATGTTCCTGATGGAGGCGGAACAAAGTAGCTATTGACCTTGGAACCAGATATCTTCCAAGCTTTTAGATTCAGACGTTCGGGATTCGGATGTAAGACTCTGCCGCTGTCCTGTGACAATAGTGCTGGATGAAGAGGTATGGTAATCGGAGTTGTGCATAGCATTTGCTGTAGTAGAGAGTACCATGGTTGTCTGGGCCATGCAGGGGCAATGAGAATCATCTCGGTTTGGTCCATTTTCACCTTGAGTAAGGTCTTGAAAATCAGTGGAATTGGTGGAAATGCATATGCGTAGTTGTGGGTCCAGGGGATAAGAAACGCATCACCTCTGGAGTTTTTCCCAATGCCCGCCCGGGAGCAGTATATATGGCACTTGCGGGTCTGGTAGGTTGCAAAAAGGTCTATTGAAGGGTGACCCCATGCCCTGAAAATTCTGTTGATGACTGGAGGGAAGATCTCCCAGTCGTGAGCATCGGTGAAGCGTCTGCTGAGAGAGTCCGCTGTTATGTTCAGGACTCCGGGTAAGTATGCAGCCGAGATGGCTACATGGTTTTTGATGCACCATTGCCAGAGTTTCGTGGCCTCTGCGCATAGGGAGTTGGATCTGGCCCTGCCCTGTCTGTTGATGTAAAACATACAAGTGGTGTTGTCTGTCATGATTTTTGTATGGTTGTGTATCAGGTGGTCCTGGAATTGGGCACATGCTCTGCACACTGCCCGTAGCTCCAGCAAATTTATGTGAAGGGAGGATTCTTGCTGGGACCATCTTCCTTGTGTGGTGAGGTTTAGGGTTGGAATGTGTGCTCCCCATCCCAACAAAGAGGCGTCTGTGCACATTAGGATTGTTGGGGGTTGTTGTGTAAACGGTACGCCCCTGCAGAGATTGTGTGGTGTTATCCACCATTGTAGCGAGTGTTTGATCTGTAGAGGTATAGATATTTGTCGGTTCGGGTTGTCTCTGTGAGGTTTGTATAATTTGCGGATATACATTTGAAGAGGTCTCATGTGTAGCCGTGCATACTGGACAACAGCTGTTGTGGATGCCATGTGGCCCAGCAGTTGGATGCATGACGGAATTGTTGTGGTCGGCGCTGTTTGAATAGTTTTCACTAAGTTTTCTATATTCTGAACCCTCTGTTGTGGCAAGAACGCCTGTGCTAGTGTGGAGTCTATGCGGGCGCCTATGAATTCTATGGTTTGTGTGGGTGTGAAGGTGGACTTCTTTTCGTTGATCTGTAGGCCCAGTCTCCTGAAAATTTGTATCGTGGTCTGTACTGCGTACTGGGTTTGTTCCCTGGAAGGGGACTTTATGAGGCAATCGTCGAGGTATGGAAAAATTGTGACTCCTCGTGTGCGGAGGTAGGCCGTGACCACTGCTAATACCTTGGAGAAAACTCTGGGTGCCGTCGAAAGGCCAAATGGGAGAACTGCGTACTGGAAATGTTCGGTGCCTATGACGAACCTTAGGTATCTTCGATGTGCTGGGTGGATTGTAATATGGAAATAAGCGTCCTGAAGGTCGAGGGCTGCGAACCAGTCGTTTTTGTCCAATGCTGGTATTATGGTTGGGAGCATTACCATTTTGAATTTTTGTTGCTTGACACATTTGTTCAGCCTCCTTAAGTCTAGGATTGGTCTCCAACCTCCTGTTCTTTTCTCTGTGAGGAAGTACGGTGAATACACTCCCCTTCTCCTGTGTTTTGGTGGGACCCTTTCTATGGCTCCTATGTTTAGGAGATGTAACGCTTCCTGGTAGAGGATTAGTTCGTGAGAGGTGTCCCTGAAAAGGGACGGGGAAGGGTAATGTGATATGGGTTGTAGCACGAAAGGGATGGTATATCCTATTTTGATGATTTGGAGGACCCATTTGTCTGATGTAATTGTGGTCCATTGTGAGTAGAAATTTCTGAGGCAGTTCTGGTAATGCTGAATTGTAGTTGGTAAGTGGGAAACGCTGGTTTGTTGCAGGCCCTCGACTGGAACATCAAAATTGTGGTTTGTTCATGGCCAATTGTGACGCTGGAGGCTGGTTTTATGGTTGTCTCCTGCGTTGGGAACGTTGGCGGTTCCTGAAAGTAAAGGGGTCCTGCCTTTTGTAATTTTGTCGGTGCTGGAATTGGGCTTGATAATAAGACTGGTATCGTGGAGTATATGGCTGGTATCGTAGTGGTTTCCTCTTAGGTGGTTGTGGATAGATACCAAACGTGCGTAAGGTAGCACGGGAGTCTTTTGACGTGTGCATCATGTCGTCAGTAGTTTCTGCAAAGAGTTTCTTCCTGTCGAATGGCAGATCCTCTATTGTAGATTGTAAGGGCTTCGGTAGGTCTGCTGAGTGGAGCCAGGAGGCTCTGCGCATGACAATGCCCATCGCCATGATTTGGGAGGAGGTGTCTGCGACATCTCGTGCTGTCTGGAGAGCTGTTCTTGAGATCAATTGTCCTTCTTTTATGATTGCATGGAATTGTGTTTGTTTTTCTTTTGGTATAAATTCGATAAAATCCGCAAGCTTTAGATAGTTATCATAGTCATAGTTCGCTAATAAGGCTGAATAATTAGAGATTCTGAGTAGGAGGGTAGATGACGTGTATGTTTTCTTGCCGAGAAAGTCAAGTCTCTTGTCGTCTTTGTCGTGAGGTTCTGTCTTATTGAAAGGCTGTTTGCCTCTTTGATTGGCGGCTTCCACTACCAGAGAATTCGGTGGGGGATGTGTGAACAGAAATTCTGAGGATTTGCCCTGTATATAATACTTTTTGTCTACCCTCCGTGAGGTCGGGGGAATTGATGCTGGCGTATGCCAAATATCATCAGCTGGCTCCAGGATTCCTTCATCCATGGGAAGGGCCATTCGATTTGTTGGTTTGGTCTGCAGGATCCTCCGCAGCTTATGTTGTGAGTCAATGGATTCCTGTGTGCATATTTCTTGTGATTCGGCCACTCTCCAAAAAAGATCTTGAAAGTGCTTGAAGTTGTCATTTGATGCAGACAGTGAAGATGGTAGGGTGTCATCAGGAAGAGACGTGGGGTTCCCTTTGGGGGAATCCTGCACTGATTGGCAAGATCCCTCAGGTTCATGTGCAGGGTCACCGTGTTGGGAGTGGGTCGAACCTGTGGGTGATCTTGATCTGTGACTCATACCCGAATATCTGGAGCAAGAATCCCATTGCGGTGGGTAATTATAAGGAGGGGCATACCACGGTGGTGGGTACCATGGGTAGTGTTGTATCCGATGAGTGTGTTCCTGTGTGTCGTGGCTGTAGTGGTATCCCACAGCACTAGGCGGGGGTGGGCGATAATATTCTTCTCCCCTATCGTAGGGGTAATGAGAGGGTCTGATGTCAGGTCTGGGGGAAGGTGCACGGTTATCCAGAGGTGATGGAGGAGAAGGTGGAGCTTGAACTTCAACATGTCTTTTCTTCTCCTTTCGCTTCCTAGGCACCTGTAGAGCTGAGTCCACCATGGAGGCAGGGCCCGATTCTGAGGTGAGTGGTGCCGTGTTTGGCTGAATCGAGGCCGCTGTCAAAATCAGCTGTTGTGGCGCCGCTTCTTGCGGTGCCGCGGCCGTTCCGGAGGTTGCTGCCGGCACCATCGCCAGAGCTTGGTCGGAGTGCCTCGGTCCCGTTGTTCTTGTGGGTGCCGGTGTCTTCGGCGGTGCCGGCGGTGCTGAGGCGTCCGTGCCGGTGGGGACCGGGTCCGGTGGATGTGACTGTTCCATCCCTCTTTGAAGTGTGTCGGAGGGACCTTGAGCCTCCATTTGACACATTAATCTCCTTGATGGAGATAGCGTCCGTGACTTCCTCCATTTTTGCAGCCCGGGTGGCGGGGTTAAATGCCGCTTTGGCAGTGCTGCGCTTGACAGGGGTTTCTCCTGGCTGGGGTCTGAAGCCGGTCGCAGGGATCTCTCCATGAGCCAGAGCTTGAGACGGAGCTCGCGGTCACGTCTCGCTCTGGAGCTCAGATTCCTGCAGTGGGAGCACTTTGTCATAATGTGCTCCTCACCCAAGCATTTTATGCATGTCGGGTGCCCGTCAGAGGCGGGCATAGCTTCCCGACAAGAACCACATCGTTTAAATCCCGGGGAGCCCGGCATGTTGCCGGCTCCCGGGTCGCGCGGTTTCCAGTCACAGGTTTTTTTTTTTTGTTTGTTTTTTTAAAGAACCAAATAAAAAAGAAAGAAGGGAATTACAACTAAGAATAAGTAGGGATAAAGGAGAAAAGATGAAAGAAAGTAAGGTATGGCGAGTGAGGGGAGAGTTCCCTAGCTACGTCCGTGGCCGCGAGCGGTTGGAGAAAAACTGAGGGAGCCTCGGATCGCGCGGCCATTGGAGGGCGCCAAACTGTCACTCAGGCGGTCCCCTCCCGGTCGCGCGACCCTGGCGAGTATAGCTAGGGACATCTCCGATCCGTGGTGTGCGCGGGCGCGCACACCTACAGTGGAGCACCCACGGGGACACTACTCAGAGGAGAAGTTAGTGTATCCTGTATTTAATGATGATTTCATTATTTCTGAACCATCTTCAATAGATGGGTGTCTAGTCTAAGCCTTAGTATTCTCTTAAAAGTGATTCTACAACTTCCAATGGAAATTTCTTCCAATGTATAATTGTTCCTATAAAGTTTCCCCTTAACTTCTTTTTCTCTGCAACACTTTAAGTTAATTATTTTTGCTTTATTGTCATTGACTAATACAAACAATTTGCTCTTGGACTGTTCACTCTCTAGTTCATAAAAAACTAACTGAAAACAAACTTCATTAAAAAATCAGGTAAGGTTGCTCAAACAAATATTCTACCAAAATAACCATAAAAAGCAAGGAACTCTGTATTTAAATCCTCAACCATACCTTGTGGCCTGCAACCATGACTTTATCTTCTCCACATTACCTCATCTTCTTCCATAGCCTACTGCTCACACACTTCCTTTATTCATCTCCCAAAAAACATATAATTTTAACAATGTGCAGTGGATTTTTAAAATTATTTGGTGTGTTGAATTGGAATTGTGTTGTATCATATGAGTTATTTAAGCATGTTGTGATAGTAGATAGCAATGGAAAATGGAAGTAGTTGTTGGATCTAAAAAAAAATCATAAATTAAACTATTCTAAATAAAGGAATATCTCTCTAAAGGATGTAATCTGATGTAAATCAGCGGTTTAATCCGTATCAGTTTACACTAGAGGAGGCCGTGACCCTTCTTGGTTAATTTTGAAATATCAAAAGTGGCCTCTGTGCATGATGTTCTCAGAAGGTCTGCGTACATGAAGGTTAGAACTTGTCGAGCATTGGTTGTGTAGCTAGACCAATCCAAAGTCATGCAAGAAAAATAAAGCAAATTTTCAAAATGGGGCCAGTGAAAAATGTTTCTTCTGCAGAAAGTTAATAAACATGAACTGAATTGCCTATTCCAGAGTTGTTGTGCTAAATGTAGGTACTAAGTTCAGTCAGTAAATTGCGAAAAGAAGGGTCTTTTTAAAGTGGAAATTGCAACATAACTTTAACAATAGAGTTATTACCTCCATAACAGCCTCTTATACATTTATGAAAGTTATGTTCCCCTCCAGTCTTCTTTTCTTTAGACTGAAGACGTCCAGTTCTCTTAAAATTTCTTTATTGGTAAACACATTTAAAATTTCCCAATATATTTTTCTTTCTTTCCCTCCCACCTCTCTTCTGAATTTATGTCTAATTAGTTAATATCATTTTTAAAAAGCTAGTTCCTAAAGCTGATAGTAGCACTGCCACATAAGGGAATAATAGATGTTCAGCCAAAAGGTACTATAGGGTTTGCCTTGTATGCAATAGTGTTGCACTATTCACTGCAGTTGAGGTACCAGATGAAATTCTTCTTTCCAGTACAATACTATTGAGGTTATCCACTGTGTATCCAGGTCCTTCAATATGATATGACTGTCGACAGTACTCACCTTATTTATGTATTTATCTGTTCCTTTCTTCATGAATGCCTCCAGATTTGTATATATTGGTTTTACACTTGACTGATTTCAGCTTATTTCTCCAGTTTATTAAGATCATGCTATATGATAAAAACACATATTCCAAATTATTTGTGAGCGTTCCCAGCTTTCTAGACTCCACGGTAGACATTCCTAGGGTCTCTGTAGGATTTTGGAGATGTAGCCAAGGGTTGGAAGAGTGAAGTGTCTTTCCAAATGATTCTCCTCTTGCTTGCTAAATGGCTGCACTTAAGTTGCTATGGCTTGAAGCATTAAGAATTCAAGTCAGATACCTGAAACATCTCCTCATTCCCAATAATTTTTGGGGGAAAAAAAATGTAAAAAAAAAAAATTAGATTTGACATTTTAAAAATGAAAAATTCTAGGGTTTTTTTTTTTAAATTTAATTTCAAATATTTTTTTCCTCCTCCAGAACTGGAGTATGCATTTGAGAAAAGAATTAGGGTCAATATCTATGAAGGTTTCGTTTTAATAGGAAGAGGAACCTGTGATATGTCCCAATATAGCACATAGCCCTGGAACAAAACCAGCAAACACTGCAGGAATTTTTTAACCATAATAGTCTCTGTTGTGTCTATAGATTTGGCTTCATATTCTAAATCAGCCTTGCATTTCATTGAGGGGGTTCTGCCTGGGAGCCACCGACAATATTGGCTCATGGTACCAGGAGAAAGGGGCTGTCCATCCAAAGAAGCAGAGGTTCCATTACCCAGAAATTCCTAGGTATCAACGTGATTGGTAGGCAGCATACTCTGCCGCACTGTATCCATATCCCATTAACTCTCCCACCCAAGAGGAGAATTTCAAAGATATTTAGCAAGGCAAACCTTGTAGAATTTCTGGGCCTTATATATAAGGTCTATCAACAGTACTTGGGGTGGGGGAAGGAAGTGACAAGATGAAGGGAGAGACCTAGGCAATTAGAAAAATGTTGGTAAAAGAAAGACTGTGGTATGGCAACTTCATAAAATAATTTTTAAACTAAATCTCTCATAACCCAGAGAAAAGCTGCTGAGTGCTGAATTTTTGAAAAGTCAATGCTATGTTGTATCTGGATATCCAGAACCATACTGTATGTGTTGGAAGAGGCTATCTGCAAAAAGCTTTAAAAAAAAAAAATCTGTTGAAAGAGATACTGTGTTTGCCATTCTTACTGATCCCTAAAATAAAGGGAAACACTTTATCCTTCTTTTGAGACTTGCAATTCAGCAAAGGAGGATAATTTTCAATGAGTTTAAATAAAAAATGATTTCCGAAGGGGTTTGCATATCCAGCCTGTTTCCAAGAGAGCTGTGGTGTGTACAATAACAAAGCTTTTCTAGTTTGTTATGTGCCCTCTGACCGGACATTTCAGTAGTCCACTACTGTTGAAAAAAAAGGAAACTAAACACAGAGTCAGGGCCAGGACTGTGTGGTGAAGATTAAACTGACCAGTGTGCTTTCATTCTTTGTATATGTTCTCTTTTAGACCTACATGGTTACGAACTTTGTCCTTTACATTCAGTATAAATACAAATCGTTCACATCTCCCTCACAAACAATGAACAAATGTTATTCCTTCTCTTGCTGTTTTCCTTCTGGTATGGTCTGTTCCTTATTGTTACAAGATGGTTCAGTCATTATTCTGTGATGCTGGAAATTAATAAAACAGCATTCCACAAGTATAGATTACATTGCCATTTTCCAAGTATCTAATATAGGTTAAATCTGAATATTCAAATATTACAAGGGGCCTTTGGGACATTCAGGTAATCAGAAATTTATATAAACAAAATTATTTTCAATACAAATATCCATAGATTAATTCAAGCCATCGGGAATTATATGCTAGGAATTAACCTGCACCTCTTTCTTTCTCCCTCTCTTTAAATATAGATGTATTTACATAAAGTTTCTATCCCTTCTGGTGGTGAAGATAACCTTTAGAATGTAAATCATGAAATGCTGGGTTAAGTCTGGAGCCAAACACATGGAAACAATAACACTAGATGTCAGCTGCCTTCATTCATCTCAGTGGGATGCAAGCAATGAAATCTGTTGTGACAATGTAAATGCTAAAATTATTAACCATTTCACTACTACTTTTGGTAAAAGAAAACTCCAGATAAAGTATTTAATCTGATGCAGTTGGATACCTATCAGAGCCAGCTGTTGTTCTCATTTGCAAGGACCTTCACATAAATGTATAAATAATTAATCTGTATTTTGGTTTTGAACAGGTTACCCTTTTTTGGCTGAGTTATCTGTAACTTGTATTCTCCAGGCTGAGTCTATTTATACATATTTCAGAATTAAAACATTGCTCACTGGAGTTTGCTTTTCACAGGAGATTTCTCAAAGGAGATGTTTGCAAGCAAGTCACAGACTAACCTTAATCAACATATATCTGGTGAGGAACCTTCTGCCCAAATACCCCTCTCCATGTTGTTCCCATGATGGTAAGATGTTAGGTTTATTTACAGAGGAACAGAATGATGTACCCTGTGTCAGCAGTCAGTGGGCTCAATCCAAGGAAGTTTAGTGCACCACAATGCTTTCTCACAGGATTCACTAACTAGATAGGTAGGATTCTCTGTTATTGGTTACGTGATGCTGTTTTACTTCTCTACAGGTGTTCAATCACAGTTACTATTTAAAGTTGGGTGCCCTTTGAAATGCAGTTTTATGACAGATTCAGGGAGAACCTATATCAGAAAAAGGTTAGTAGTACAACAGACTTTCAAAAGCAGTGGAATGTTCTGTGCAATTTACTTTACAATGCATTACATTGTATTGCCCAAATGCTCAAAACCATACTCCATGCTGTCTGCCTCTCCATGCCCACCGTTCCATGCTGGAGACTGAGTTAGCTGGGGACAGGAGTGGTTTGTACATTGTCCACCTTCTAGTCACATGGGGAGCCCCAAGAAAAAATAATACAGCCGGGCCTGTATTTTTTTTCCATCACCCTTCTCCCCACTCACTTCTGACTTGCAGAGGAAGCTAAAGCCAGGGGCAATCACTGGTAGCATGGCTCCAGGGACCAGACTAGGTGTGCGTGAGGAGACAATGCAGCTTGAAATTAGTAGAATTACACCATTTTACACTAAATGAGAATCTGGCCCCTGAGTCTGAATAGGTACTGACTCATTTGATGCTAGAGATTCAACCCTGAATAGTGCCCCCCAAACATATTTCTAAGAAGCCCTTGCTAATTTTTTGTTTCATTCTTGGACCTTGTTTACACTAAGCTAAAATTGCCTAGCATTGCTACATGCAACTCCACTCCACTTACATCATTAGTGGGCCCAGCTAAAAATCTTAAAACAGATGACTTAAAACTTAAAAGATCACTTAAAAATCTTAAAACAAATGACTGGAAGGCTCAGGGAATTGGTGGGATATAGGGTTTTTCACGCTAAGTTGCCAGTTCATATCCAGCTTGCTAATGAAAACTGAAAGCTGTTAATAGGTGATTGTTGTTCAGGGAAATTTATTGAGTAGTCTCAGTCCAGTTCCCTGGGGACATATGTCTACATCACTCTCTGTCACAGGCATATATCAAATCTAGAAGCATCACCCTGCAGTCCATTGCCTCAAAGAATTCCAACATTTGCATATCACTGGGTATGGATATCCATGCAATAATCCCGTTCTTCTAAGAATGCTCCCTGCTCTGGGAAAAAGAGAAATACTACAGTGCTGCTATGTGGGATCTACACTGCCTGGGATCTACACAGCTTTTTAGAGGCTGGTTAAGCTGATGACCCCATTGTTTTCCATTGCAGGTGCAGCAAAAAGCACCTACGTGAACTCAAGAATTGGGCCCTGTCTCTTAACACCAAAGTTCAGGACAGCATGGAGAAATTATCACTATCTCTTTTGTGTATGTTCTATGGATAGACAGAGAACAGTGACTTCTTTTCACAAGCACTAAATCCACCAATCTATTTTAACAGGTATATAAACGCACAAGAAGTATCATCCTGAGTGGTGCAGTCATGTGATCTTGCCCCATAACCATATTCTCAAACTGACAACTACAGGTACTATATTCTCAGTGTTCCAGTTTTAGCATGTTGATCACTGCTAAGTAGTGGACAGAGTATCCACACTAACCCTTGGGGGAGGTTCAAATGTATGAGGCACCCAGTTAGAATATCTAATCAGTAAGTGATTTTCAGATCAATTTAGTGCTTGTAAAGGGTAACAGTGACAGTCTGATTGGGTGACCAGATGTCCTAATTTTACAGGGACAGTCCCAATATTTGGGGGTCTATTAGCCCCTCCCCTACCTCCTCTCCCTATTTTTCCTCCTGTCCTACTTGCAATATTCTATTTCAGCTTTCTCTCCCTTGTTTTCCTCTCCCAAAACATGAGCTTACTCACCTGTAGGGTTTGCCTCACAAAAATGTATGTTGAAATTAACTTTTACATATTATTGTGTTTGGACAGCAGTAATTTGTAAATGCAAATGTCTAAAACCACATCCAGAATACTGAGTTTTTATATGGCTAGTGACTGAAATGACAAGAAGCTAAAACTTTGCATGTCTTTGAAAATGATAGATGTCTATTTCAATATGGTGTTTTCATACAGAATCCTCACATCACCTCTGAAAATTCTTAAATGCAGTTTGTCTTCGATAGTAAAATACCAAGCAGGAGCATTGTGTCACCTATTACTCAGCCTTCACAACAGGAAGAATTAAACATTCAAAATATTTTAGAGTTAGTATGCTATGACAATAAAGTGCTCTGGTTTTCCCTAGTATGAGAGGTAATGTCACCAGAGGGTAGTGAGAAAAGCACTCTGTCATCACACACAGCTGGGTTTTGATTAAACTTCATTTTATTCTCCCCAACCACTGGAACTCCATAATTTTTCCAACTCTGGTGTTGACTCACTATTTTCCCTTGACCTCCAAGCTCCTGTTTGTCAATTGTCAGTCTGCCAGACTTGTCAGCACACATCCATTAGCAGACCATGGACCGTGGCAACTATTTCTGCCAGTAATCATAAATGCACATTAAAAGAAAGCTCCATGGTGTTTACTAACTGTTGTAGTCTGACATTTGCCATGTAGGCCTGTCTACACCATGCTTTCAGCTATATTTAACAATACTACTTACGCTTGCTTGAAACATGGTTGTGTCACAACAGCACTCTAAAAGTTTGGCTGACCAGCATAGATGGCACCAAACTGTTGTTACAGGGTTAATAATGTATGCTAGCCCCAGGGCTTAATTTTCCCACTGCACAATACAAGTTCCAAAGGGGTAGCCGTGTTAGTCTAGGTCAGCCAAAAAACCAAGGAGGCCTCTGACACTTTATGGCTATGTCTACACTTGTTAATTTAAGTCGACTTACCATGTCCACATTCAAAAATTAAGTCGACTTACAGGGGACCCTGCCAAATCAACCTAGAGTGTCCACACTGGACGCCTAGGTCGACTTGTAGGTGTTAGGTAGACCTGGGACAGGTCCACGGTAGCAGGGGTGGCACCCCTTGCCAAGTGCCAGGGGGCTTAGCCTTTGCCCCATTTTACCTTGGTACAATGGGGCAAAGGGGGACAGGGATCCTGGCAGGGCATAGAGCTCTTGCCCTGCCCAGTGGGGGGGCACACCAGGCTGTGGCTGTGCCAGCCACCCTGGCAGGGAGGGCAGTGGGGAAGCCCTAAAGCCCGCTAAATCAACTTAAAGTTGACTTAGGGCTATTCCACGTCCACACTGACTAAGTCGACTTAGCCAGAAAATTCCAAAGGGGTAGCCGTGTTAGTCTATTGTAGAAAGAAAACAGAGTCCTGTGCCACAATACTCTGTTGTCTTAGCCAGAAAAGTCGTCTTAAAAGGAGGTTTAAGAAAGTCAACTTTAATTTTCCTTAAGTCAACTTAAGCAGCTGCTTAAATCAACTTAAGGAAAATGTAGTATGGATGCAGATTAAATTAAGTTGACTTAAGCTTCTAAATGTAGACGAACCCTAAAAGACTAACAAATGTATTTATCGCATGAGCTTTCGTGGGAGAAAATCCCACTTTGTCAGTCTGACAAAG
>ML685837.1:4656346-4699892 GCA_007922175.1 Pelusios castaneus
GTCTGACCCAGTATGGCCTTTCTTATGTTCTTATGTTCTTATGTTCTTCGATGACCTCACCTAGTCCCTTCCAGATCTATGATGATCAACCATCTCCACTGCTCTTTCCCATCCGTGGTTATGTGTGATGCCAGGTCATGACAATCACTACTATTCTAATTATTGTATATAGCCCACCTGGTTTCTACTCTATTGCAGCTCTTCTGCTAATGTGAAAGCAGAAACTCTTTTCAGTTCTCGCTAGAATTGCAGTTTGGTTACCTATTTATTTATAAAGATGGTGGGAGTTGTCTTGCAGACATACACTTCCATTTTGACACTTCCATCACCACTGACCTATGTTAGTTGGACATGCTTTGCTCCACTGAACTCCTCCCTTAGGTGGATGTACATCCACCAATGGCTTTATTATTTGAAGGATACAATGGCATACAAAATAAGCTTCTCCTTCTGCGTTAAGCTTTGTGTGTAACTATTTTCCAGACACTTGTTCTTCAATGTGCAGCAGGAAGATAGGCTGAATATAAAAAGAGAAGCCCTTTCTCTCTCAGTTCTGTCAGAGAGGTGGGCAACCTTGTAAGAACGCGCTGTTTCAGCTGAAAGTCCCATTCTCCATATTATTCTAATGAATCACTGGGAAGATAAATGAACAATTTCTGAGCAGATATCATGTCTCAAGAATACAAAGCTTCTTTACTAAGGGTACTGGTTTCTCCAGTAGAGACATATCAAATTATATGCATATTTCACCAGTGATAAAATTCTTATTTTTCCTCCAAGAGGTTTATCTTCAACATACAAATATAAAAACTTTATAAATTTCTGTGCAAAGATTCCTCCTCATCACCACCTCTCTTCAACCCTCGTCTCCAGTGCAAAAGTCTGTAGGAGATATC
Organism: Pelusios castaneus; assembly: GCA_007922175.1. Taxonomy (NCBI): domain Eukaryota; kingdom Metazoa; phylum Chordata; order Testudines; family Pelomedusidae; genus Pelusios; species Pelusios castaneus. The sequence continues at coordinate 4,657,243 of ML685837.1, forward strand.
AGGCCAGATCTCAGCTGATATTAACTGGTGCAAATCCACTGACTTCAGTGTAGCTCTGCTGATCTCCACAAACTGAGAATCTTCTTCATAGCCTTCTTTGTGGTGTGCACTTAGCTTTACTTCCTGAATTGAGGCACTTCCTCATGGTAAGTAAGGCTGAACCTTTATTAAGATCTGTTTTGTTGTACTTTCTTTATTACTCTTCTGTTTTATTTTGAAGAGATTGTTTACAGGAAATGGTCCAGAAAAAGACAAGAATCGAACTAATTCAAAAATGATCAGTTCAGTTAGGCATACTGAAAATAGCATACAGTTTGTTTGGGTGGATTTAACTTCCAAACGTAGCATAACTATGATTAATTTAATTATCTACTTATTTTCCCTGTTTAGACTAGGAAAATAGATGAAGTTTAACTAACATTTTAGAACATCAATGCAGAGAGGGTTTAACACCTTTTAAAATAAGTTAGCCACTCATGGTTACCCTAGAATGAGCCAAGGGTTGACCACAACCAACTAACAGGATTTAAGACCTTTAAAATCTGTCAGCATTAGTGGTCAGATGCATATTAGTTGAACTGTGTTAGCTAACACATTTTTAAGCATTCCCTCTTTTCCTGGTCTAGACATGACTTAAGAGATTGCTAACCTATTTCCTGAATTGAGAGTCTTTCAAGAGTCCTCCCACATACCCAAATCCTATCTCTTCCCAACTCCTCCGTGGATAAAGGGGCCATCATTGTTGGATGAAAATAAGGGAAAACTACATGAAAAATAAGGGATAAGGCTTAATTTGAAAGGATGTTTTAGGAAAACACCATTTTCTTTAGCATATCATGTATTTTTTTCTCAAGCATACAATTCAATCACCACAAGCTTCCATTTAATGTTTAAAATGGTCCTGTTAAATAAGGGACAGGAAGTGAACATGAAGGGCAGCAGCACACGGCTGGTTCTGTAATTCACCCTGCATCCAGGCCAAAGGGAAGTCCATGCAGAGTGGAGTTTGGGGGGAAGGAGGGGCAGGGAAGGAGGGAAAGATAAATATTCCTGCACACTTGTGCAGCTGTATTCTTTGAGAGCTTCATCTGTGCCGACCTGTGATCATGCAGCTCCACCAGACAAAACCTACATACAACTGAAGGAAGGCTCAGTGGCCACAGAGGTTACCACCATATATGGGATGCAACAGCAGCCACTAACCATTCTGCTGTCACTCCCCATCCTGGGGAGGAGGATTTAGTCCCTCCCACCCCCAGTAGCCCTTAAGCAAAGCCCATTTACTTGAGTTGTGTGTGGGGAGGGAGAATTTTACTTATGGTACAGTCTTATAAAAGTGAGTAGAGAATTATATCTTTTCTACAAGGTTTTAAACCATCCTTTTGATTTTAATAGAGAATTACATCTCTGCTATACAATTATATAATATGATTAAAAAATACATACACAAAGAATATTATTCTGTATATAGTGTATAGGTTGTCAGGGTAGTTTCTATTGAACTCCATTGTTTTCATCCCTGTTGCAGAAGACTTTCCCATAAGGGTAGTACTGAACATGATCTGTATTACCTATTCTCTTTGAACAAAGTGTATTTTAGGTTTTCAAACTCTTTAGCTGTCTGTGTCATGAAATGGCAGCAAAACACTTCAAGACTATAAGATACTGTGCTGCAACTGACTTCTTTGCTTTCAAGGAGTGAGACTGACAGAAGTTATTGATCCTCATGTTGAGGTGTTAAAAATAATTTTCAAAAATGTAAAGCACCTCAGTGTAAACATATCAGTTATTAATATTTTGTCCTATGTTGTGCATTGTCTTTCAGTATCTGAAATTTAACATAACAATCAAAATCATTTTCATTAGAAACTTTATCCATGAACTGCTTTGACTGTAAATGAAAGTCAGAGCAGAGCTGTGAAGAACAAGTTAGAACAAGAAAGCCATTGTTAAAATACCAAATCTAATAGAAAAAAAAAATTAAAAATGTACTTTAATGAGTATTGGATCAGGCTTTTAAATTTTGTGCCTCACTTTGCCCATTAGGAAACCGATCTAACTCACAAAGATTTTTTGAAAATTCATTGTCTGCAAACAGCTTTGAAGATTCAAGTTGTAGGTCTTATCACTAGATCTAGTAAATCAGCAGCACAACTAAATATAAGGTTTACATAGAAAAGAGGAAGAGGGTGGCAGAGGAGCAGAGTGTGCAGTTATATATTAGGGAACCCTTAAAAATGGAGGAAAGAACAGTACATGAGGGGAAAGAAAAAAAAGAGGGTGGGAAATTCATAAATAAACAAACATGCCCCAGAATAGTTACTACAAAGGAAACAATAGGAAATATGAAAAATCTAAGGCTAAGTCTACACTTAAAAAGTTAAGTCGACTCTGTTAAGTTAACTTAACAAGGTTGACTTTAAGGCCCTTAAGTCGACTTAATGAAAGCCCAGTGTGGACATGGAGTAATTTAGGTCAACTTAAACATTCTTAAGTCGACCTAAATTGCTAGTGTAGACTTAGCCTAAGGTTCTGGCAAAAAAGAAGAAAACCAATTACAGACCTCAACAACATGAGAAAATCTTATAAGATGTACAATGCTGGAAAATTACATGGAAACAACAAATACTAATCCGACCTTCTACCAAAAAAATGTAAATGCAGAAGTGAGAACAGAGGTGACAATCAGAACCATGCATAGTAACTAGATCACAGCAACAGCTAATAGCTGCTACTGCTCCTCTGCCTATATCACAAGCAACCTGAAAGTAACACCGTAGTATACCCTGTAAGGAAAATACAATAGCATAACAACAGCCCCACCATCTGGTATCAAATATGCAGACAGAGCTCTAAGAAGAAAGGCTGGATTACTGAAGGCACCACAGACTGTGGATTCTATAATTTAAGCAGTGATTCCCAAACTTTATTGGCTTATGAAACTGCATATCACTTTCCTAAAAACACACAATGTTTGAAGTACTATATGCAAAATTTCTCCTTTTTGCACACATTTATGTTAGAATTTAATAGGCGTAGGTATTTCCAGAGCATCCACAATAAAATAAATTTTAAATCTAGCTGCTGAAAATCTTCCTGGAGGAAATTAGAAGAAAAGGGGGTGGGAGGGTTGGCTAAGATATAAGGTTTAGAACTGGTCAGGAACTTTTCAACAAAATGTTTCATCAAAAAATGCCAATTTGTTAATATTGCAACTTTTCATGGCACCGTATAGTTTTGATTAAACTTTTGTCGGGAGAAGTTTCTCAGGTCCAGGATGGAATTCCTGATCTAAATCAGACAGGTAGAGACACAAAATCCAAAATTGCCTAAGGGTCAACAAGGCACTCACTGGGTGGAGATGTGTCAATGGTGTACTTGATTCCAACCTCGGTCTTCCCTGTCCTAGGTGAGTGCCCTAACTATCAAACAAGGAGTCCTGTGGCACTTTTAAAGACTAACAAATTTATTTATCACATGAGCTTTCATGGGAGAAAATCCCTCTTTGTCAGAAGTTCTTGTGGGGTGGTTGGGTCTCTGACTTTTTTTGTGAAAAACTTCAGAAAGTCTCAATTTCATCCTGGGGTAGAACAGGAAAATTTTCCAAAACAAAACCAAAAAAACATAGAAAGTTTCACAAGGCAGGAAAACTGTTCTCCCACAGCTCTATTGAGATTAGTGGGAAGATAGATAGTGGGTCTAGGTAGAATGTAGGTTGCCTCTGGTGGTGTGTAGTAGGGCAGTGGGATTCAGAGGGGAGGTGAAGAAAGGTGGAGGCATCCTAGCTGGAAGAGTGTGGGAGATGCTTTACCTGTCCATCAGGCCACTTCAGGTTCCCAATGCCCTCTGTGCCAGGGAGTTTTCCCAGTCCCACTGAAGCCCCTGACCTCTCTGGAGAGTCTTTCCCACAGGTGGCCCCCAGCTGTGGACTCACAACTTCTTCCCTTTGGTTAAGGGACTCCACAGTCCTTCCTCACGAGCTGTGATTCAACCAGGCTTTGCCACACCAGCAGCATCCAGTTTCCTGGACTCATACACTTCTTCCCCTCGATTTGATGGCCTCCCCAGCCAATCTTCTGGGGCTGGGCTGTGATTCAGGTAAAATCCTAGCATAAACAAGAGTCAGAATTTTGAACAAGTGTTAGCTGGTTGAGTAAATAATATTCTGGGTTTATTAGCTCTTGGCGCACATTCGTTCCGAAATTAGGATTGTCCTGTTCAAATACTGTTTAATGGTACTTTTGATTTTAGTTGAATGATGTTATTTGGTGACTATGTTTAGAGGGGTCTCATGTGTCTTTTGTATTAGCCATTGTTTAAATTAAACTGTCATTGCTCACAGGGATGGGCAGAGGCAGCTTTTGGGGTAGGCGAAGCAGGCGCATGCCTAGGGCCCCATGCAGTAAGTGGCCCCGTCTTCTGCTTTGCCTACCCCAAAAGCCGCATCTGCCTTGGTCAGCAGCAGGAGGAGGAACCGGCTCATGGGGTCAGGGCCTCATGGGTGGGAACTGGGGCCGGAGGGGGGCAGGGCAGTAAGGGGGAACTGGGGGCAAGGGGAACAGGGCCACAGAGCGTGGCCCCATTGACCCTATAGGGGGCCCCACAGTGGGCCATTGCCTAGGGCCCTTAATGGCCAAAGGCCGCCTCTGGGGCTGGGCTATGGTCTTCTGTTGCCACAGAATACTGTTTCACAACAGTGTGGACTCCTTATTGGTGATTCACAGAGCAGGAAGAATCCCTGGAATGGCAACACTGGGATGAGCTCAGTTAGTAACACAGAATATATGGAAAGTATAGCACCAATGTGGACACCAGAACAAATGGTTATAAACCGTCCATCAAGAAATTTAGGCTTGAAATTAGATGCAGGTTTCTAACCATTAGAGGAGTAAAGTTCTGGAATAGCCTTCCAAGGGGAGTTTTGGGGGCAAAAACCATAACTGCTTTCAAAACTGAGCTTGATAAATTTATGGAGGGGGTGGTATGATTACCCTATTTTGGAAATTGACTGATATTTGGCTACGTGTGGTGGATTTACAAGTGGCCTAAGAGAGGAGAGTACATGGGGTGGGTTCTGAATTATTACAGAGAATTGTTTCTTGGGTAACTGGCTGTTGAGACTTGCCCACGTGCTCAGGGTTTAACTGATCGCCACATTTGGGGTTGGGAAGGAATTTCCTCCCAGGGCTGATTTGCTAGGGCTCTGGGGGTTTTTTGCCTTCCTCTGTAGCACAGGGCATGGTTCACCTACCAGTGAATTCTCTGTATCTTAAAGTCCTTAAATCATGATTTAAGGAGGTAAATAACTCAGTCATAGGTTGGTGGCCTATTGCTGGAGTGGGTGGGTGAGGTCTTGAGGCCTGCATTGTGCAGGAGGTCAGGTTAGATGATCGTACTGGTCCCTTCTGACCTTAAAGTCTATGAGTCTATGAGAAAGTGGGTACAGAGACTGCTCCCTCCCCACTGCTGCTGCAGACTCAAAGCCACTTCCACCTTCTCTGCCAGACAGGAAGCACATCCACACCCTGAAGCTCTTTTCAAGATTACTTCCTGAGATGTGCACTCTTGCCATCTGGGGAACCACACCCAAAGTTTAGGTGTCATACATAGCCAGAGCCAGCACGGTAACTCTCTTACAATACTCTAAGTTTTATATCCAGCCCCCATTTTTTCTCTCCACCAGTAACCTGGGTTATTTTTAGGCTTTGTATAATTCAATTTTTATTTTTTTATAATAATTAATGGAAATATCAATGTTTATTGTAAGCATTTTTATCAATTTGCTTTTTCATAATTGCTCAAAATTGGTTTTAAGCATTTATTATTTATGGATTTAAATTTTCACAGTTGTGGGAAATTATAGGAGGGGATCAGACAACAGTTATTTAATGACAATAGACAGTGAGATTCAGAAAGTTAAAGCTTTATAATTGTTAAACAAAACAAATTGCCAAGATCACATGTCAAAATATATAAAGTATGCGTAAATCAAACTTAGACAAATTCTTATGCAGCAGGTCTCTTATTTTGTCTATCTGTAAATTCTGATTATCATTAGTGAACGTAAGAACAGCCATACTTGTCAGAACAATGATCCATCTAGCTTAGTATCCTATCTTCTTACAGTGGCCAATGCCAGGTACCTCAGAGAGAATGAGATAATCATCAAGTGATCAAGTGAAAAATGGAAACAGTTTTGTTTGTTTGTGCGCAACAGTGAAATCAATATTTACCAATAAACATCTAATCTTTTCAAGCCTAATTATTGTTGATGAAAATATGTTTTCATGGGTTTGTGTGTGTATATAGTGAAATTGACATTTACCAACATTTGCAGATAAAAAAAAATCTAATCCTTCCAAGGGACAGTTATTTTAGACTCTCTTTATCCCTAATCTTATGTCACTCTTCTGAAAAGCTGAACATATTTTAAAAACTGTTGTACTCAGTAATTGAATTTGAAACTACATGGCCACTTTACTGATTTTTTTTTTAAACTATTTCAGTCTCGACAGTATAACTGATGGTGTAAAGCATCTTGACAATGGTATCACAGACAAGGTGAATGCCACAACAGGGAGTCAAAGGCATTGTCAAGTAATATATTTACGTAAACAGCTGTGTAAGCTTTGAGAGAACTAGAGTTTACTTCACTGCCCTGCCTGTGCCTAAAAACAACTCCCACAGAAATGCACACAGAGACCCAGTATTCAGTTGCTGAAGACTTTCAGCAAGGATTGCATGGTATCAACCTCCCCACAATCAAGTCCAGAACAAAAAGGAGTGAACTTAATTCTTAAGAACCAATTAAAAAAAAATAAAAAATCTTGTATTGCTAAAGAAACTGTCACTGTGTATGGGGTGGGTCACGGCTGAGACACCCAATTTCAAGTGAGACTGACAAAAACTGTGCAGACGTTCCCAAAAAGTGGTTTGTTTTATAATCAGATTTAACCAAACCAGCAACAAATGTGTGTTCTTGGATCGTTATACTACCTTAACATGTAAACACAAGCACTCTCCTTAGACCTTCCAGTGCATTTTACCACCTAGAAAAATTGGACTTTATGCTGAAAGGTTATCAAAATCAAAATTCACCATGCATTCGGGTCTTCCAGTCCCAACAGACCAGTCACTTACCCCAGGTCAAAATATACTTCAGATTTCACCAGAGAGACAACACTGTAGTCAATCCTTTATAAACTAATGATTTATTAACTAAGAAAAAAATGAGTTATTAAATGGTTAAAGCAGATAAAATACATTACAGTTAGATCAGAGTATACAGACCAAAATAATAGCAGGGATGTTAAATCTCCTGAGTTTCTCTGGGTTGTCCAAAGAGTTTGATGACCTCAATCCTTTGTTTAAAATTTCCTCTTGTTAGAATTCTCAATTCAGAGATGGGGTAAGAAAGAAGTAGGTAGGGGACTTTATCTCCTTTTATATCTTAACTCTTTCTGTTGGAAAAATCCTAGCTGCCTTATGGGTCAGGCAATTTCATGGTATACGTCCTTGTCCATCAGTCCTTCATGTGAATTGTAAATTCTAGCTTGTATCTGGCTGAGGTGTCTCAAGGGATGGCATGCAAGTGTCTTTGTTTATAACTCCTCTGTTATTTCTGAAGAGCTCACCTGTTGGCATTTCACAGATACATGTTGAGTTATTAACACAGGGCAAAATTTCATAACTCCACACACATTGATATATACACATTATAACAATATAATATTCAGCTGATTGCAACTTTTAAAATGATACCTTACAAGGCAGGAAATTTATCACAAAATGGTGTCAGCTGCCAGGATGAGCAACCAAGGTCACTAGACTCTTTTGAAGGAGTAGGCTAGACTAGATGAAGCTTTGCGGTTGAGCTGCAAGCGTAAAACATCCAGCAAGGCAGAACAGAAAACTAATGTTCTAAGGTTTTGCAAATAATTAAAAAAAAAAGATTTTTTTTCTATTTATACATACTAGAGGCCTACAGTATTTGCTGCTGATGTAGCTACCCCTGACCAGTCCTTATAAAAGGAAAGTCACAGGTGGAAAATGCATCTGCTACTTTTTTTGTTACCAGTCACTAGAATCTATCCTGTGCCACATTCCCATTTTTTTTTCTGAAACTCTCTCCCAATTTAGATACAAAGAGCGTGTGAAATGCAAGCCAGTCCCACAAGTGCTTCTCTTTATGCTGTTTTCCCTCTTTTAAAACAGCCAGTGTTTTTGACATTGCTGTATATATCACATTCTGATATGCTGATACTGAGTCTATCTGCAATTCAATCTCTGCACAATTCCAGCAGCACTGTCCTTCGAAGGATTCTTTATGCCGGTTACCATTCACTGATCATGGAATGAAACTGTCTGAAAAGAAACCTACTCAGTCATGTCCATTTCATCTTAAGTCTTTCCACTCATATACTAAAAGGTTAAAAAGTATATCAACGTCTGGGGGGCCCCCCCCCCAAGACTGCATTTTATAATCCAAGGTTCTGGAGTCTTTTGTGCTACCGTTTGAGCTGTTGTCAGATATTTGGGTCACGATTTCAATCACCAGCCAAACATGAAAAAAAGAATAAAAATTGGTGATTTAGAACATTTTAAGATAATTTTGTCACTGTGTTTAATATTCAAAATCTTTGCAATTTCTCAATTTACCCTACCACAGCAAAGTACGCATCTGGCTCATTGTCGCTCTTTCTCTGAGTGTGACTCTACTCCCAAGCAAAAAGGTGATTTGTTTGCCTTCACTTGGTTGCCAGCATGGAAAAAAAAAAAAGCCTGGGCTTAAAATATTGGCTCTATTTTGTAGTAGGCATAATAAAGCAGTACAATGCAATCTGTAGTGATGTAGAATCTTTTCCTTTATCAAGTATGTCCCGGGGGTGTGTTATAGAATCAAACATTGACAAACCCAGCAGCACATAAAAAAAGCCTTTAAAGTAGATTTAAAAAGTAATGCAGCATATGAATTATCCATGTTGAGCTGGTTTGGTGAATGTAAATGTGGAATTATTAAAAGCTTGCCCATAGCTCACTCAATTTTTTTTTCAGGGGAAGGGGTGCATTTTCTAATGGACTATTAGGCCTAGACTATTATTAATTCACATTTTTAATCTGGGAAACTATATTTTTATTGCTGCTAATTGTTGGTCAGCTCACCTATCTAGTTCTGCTGGCACATCAATATATAGTAAATGCCATTTAAAAATATATAGCATTCCCTAGAGTTAGACTACAAAATATGTCAAGTACTGCTGTAAATTTAAGTATGGCAGGTGGTAAATATCCAGTTTTTAATAATGTCATCTGCACTTGTCTTCCCATCTGCACATACAATTAAGCCAACATAATCAAGGATTGTGACAAATCAAAAACCTTATTACTATTACTAAAAACATTTTCCAATACAACATTGAAATTATCGCAGGAAGCTGTGACTAAATGTACCCTGTATTCACATCTTGCACACTACTGTAATAATCTTTGTACAAAATATTCCTTTTAAGGTATGATTTTAAAACTAATAATTCAGTGTTTAATAAGATCATGATGAAATGTGTGTAGCAGTATTATGTGTAAAATTATGAACATAAGCTGAAATCAGGACTGAAGACTGTGGGGAGTGGACAAAACAATTTGTCAAAGGACAAGCTGACCTAGCCTGGTTTCATCAAAGCAGAGGGGCAGTCTCTTGTCCAGTGGCCATTCTTTGGCAAGGAAGGGGGACAGGAAAGAACAAAGAGCAGCATAAAAGCCTCTTTCATCATAAGATGTTTTATATCTGTCCTCACCACAGAAATGAACTTTATCTAGGGCTAACCCTCAGGAATATGCATTTCAAAAGATAACTGAACAATGAAAATGAGGGGCAAAAACACCCCAAGTTTTCCCTTCCTATCTGTCTCTCTCTCCTTCACTTAAGATGACAAAAGAAACTTTGGGAGCAAGTCCTGGCATGAGAATTGGATCAGCAATGTTACTGGGAATACATGGTAAGGGATTTCACTTCGAACCATGTCTAGTTTGTTTTATGTGTAGTACTAGGAAATGTTTTGTCTTCATTTCTCTTGTAACTATTTCAGACTTTAATGCCTTATACTGGTACTCACTTAAAACCTCCCTCTCTCTCTTTGCTAAAATACTTGTTTTATTATTATTTAATCAAAACTAAACCAGCATTGTGTTTAAACTAAATAGTGTGGTTGTAGACTGCACTAGCAGGAGAGGGCCAGTAGAGAAGTGCAGCCAAGGATGTCTGCTGGGTGACTATTGCAGATCTGCACGTGTAGAGAAAGGACTCCTGCTGGGAAGAGTGCCACTTGCCAGGTCCTGTTGTGATTGTGACGGAGGTGAAGGTTATTACTCCTACTCTGGCTGACACCAGTCTCTTACCTTACTCTGTAAGGGTTTTTGATTGGGTAACTTGTTTCTCTGTATTGCTTGGTTTATATACATAAAAGCACCTTGTTACCAGTTCTTTGACAAACAGGCAGGCAATCTTTTAAGACCATTTGTGTATTTGCCTCCTTATGACTCTGTGGCTATGTCTACACTTGTTCAAATAAGTCGACTTTGCTCAGTCGACTGAACAAAGTCAATTTAGCATGTCTACACTGAAAATTTAGGTCGACTTAAAGTCAACTTAGGGCTACTCTGCATCTACACTGGCTTAAGTCGACTTAATAAAGTCGACTTAAGCAGTAAGTCGAAGTAAAAGTAGGTCTTAATAAGTTGACTTACTTTTTCCTTAAGTCGACTTAAGCAGCAGTTTAATTCGACTTAAGGAAACTCTAGTGTACATGCAGAGTAAATTAAGTTGACTTAAGCCGGCTTAAGTCGACTTAATTTACTAGTGTAGACACACGCTGTGTGACCAAGAGAGACCCAGTGCTTATGGTTTTATTTTCATTTCTTTAATACATTTTATTATTTAAAATACTCATTGAGGACTGCAGAATTTGGATATGAGACCAGACCAATAACAAGAGATGGGTGGACAGCGCAGCACATACATTTTTGGGGAAAATTTGCCTCCCCCCCCAACTTTTTTTTTAGTTTTATTGAACTATTATGGCTTGGTTTGTCCTTACATACTTCAGTTCACTTCCAGACCTCGTAGTATGTAAAGACCAAAGGCTCCTTCTCTTAACAGTCAGCCCTGTGGTGCAATGGCAGCACATCTGATTCTGGAGCCAAAGGTTGTGTGTTCAAATTACCCGGGGGTCAGGCTGTGGTACCTTGCTCTCAGGATATGTCTTTGGTGGGAGTCTCTTTCAGAGTTGTGTCTGGCCCCTTGTGGATCGCAAGGAGATTCCTTTTGCTTCCCTGGGGACTTCAAGAGCAGGTCTGCCACAGCAGAGGGGCATGGCCACAAGAACACCCACAAGACAGGCACCAGTTCAAGCCATAGTCTCCTCCTCTGTAGTCATATGCCTTCACTGTTCCCCCACTGGCTCTCCTCTCGTGCTTTTCTCCTGGCCGTGCTGCGCCATCTAAGTAAGGTGGGAAGGTAGCATGAAAGGAGATGTTTTCACTCATCCCCCTCTTTCCTTTCCCAGGGTATCTAGAGAGAATGGGAGAAGAAAGGCATCTGCAGGCAAAGACAAGGAAAGGGGAAGACGGGGTAATTCCATGGCTGGGAGGGGGCGGGGAGGTTAGTGGCTGAAGTGTGCCTATGCATCTTGGCAAAACCTACCTTTCTCAGCGTCCTTGCAAACAGGTGCAAAGGCAGGGCTCTTTCTCACCAGCTCCAAAGCAAGGACCTTTCATAGGTGAAGCAAAGAGGAGAACCAGAACGTTACTAGAACTGAATCCTAGTTTCCTGGGGATGCCAGGGCAGAGGGCCTCCATTGGCTGCCATGAAAGCCACAGAAGGCCCTGGAAAAAGGCAGAAAGAGCTGGGTGACATTGGCTCAGGGGTTGGGTTGAAACAAACATTCTGGCTACAGTCCTTGCAGGCTGAGTGGGTCAGGGTGCTGGTGGTGGAGTGGTAGAATTCTCACCCAAGGCCCGAGGTCAATTCCCAGCCAACGCATCAACATACTTTCTATGACCCTGCCTGTTGTGCTGTGCATGTTCTTGGCTGGCTAACAGCTCCTGGCCTGGAGGTTGGGCTTGTGGGACCCTCAGTTGTTTAAGGATGTCTCTTGGTATGTCTGTTGCAGCTTTTTGCCCCTTTCTTCCTGAGGGGGAAGCAGTGCTGAGGGTCCAGCAGAACTTTGCTTAGGACTGTGCTGTTACAGCTGGAGTACCGGTATTCCCTCGTTCAAGCCAGGATCGCAGGATGTGCAAGTACAGGCTTGGGAGGCTTCAGCCAGCAGGTCAACCTGCGTACACTCAAGGGCCTGCGCTGGTGTAAGGAAAGAGCCTGAAGGGTCACTCCTCAGGCCTGTGTGTACGGTTCTCATCCTGGCGGTTTCCTTCCTGGTCAGCAGGCCTGAAAGGGTCTCTTTTGAGCTCCTGGCTTACCGGTAGATTGCAGTGGGATGAGATGGCGAGCCCTCGCTTGCACCATAGGAAGGAAAGGCCTTTGGTCCATTCCCCCACCTGGCCCAACCAAAGGCTCCACCTGTCAGCAGGTGGCCTCGTGGCCCAAGAGTAGTGTGTCTGACTCCAGATCAGAAGGCGAAAAACCTGGAAGAAGGTGTATCATTATGGGATGAGGAGATTGTGGTTTATGGGATGTCAGCCTTAGTTACTAATTACAGTGACTCAAACACACTCTGTGACCTTGTTCTGGCCAAGAAGCTCAGATAGTGAACAAGGTCTACATACTTTTTTAGGGTTATTGAACTATTTTGCAAAGTTTAGTCCACAGTTAGCAATTCTACTAAAACCACTAAATACTTGCACTGTTTTTTTGTTCTCCAACTTAACAATTTATCCAGGTTTCTACTTTTTGGAGAATTCTTTTTAGATCTTCTGGTCATTGAAGAGTTCCTCATGGAGACTGTCACAGATTCCCATCGGAGTTTGTTTTGGACTCCCTCCTTGGCCTTTTGGGTGTCCCAGTTTGTGCCCCTTCATCGGGGGAAGCCTCTGGGTTTCTTGTTGGGTTTGTTGGAATAATGCTGTTTTGTCAAATGGTTTGTGGAGGCTGCCTGTCCCAGGGCTGATGCGGCTCTGCTGTCTTAGGTGTCTCTTCCTCCTCCTCCTTTGTTGCTGTTCCTCATTTATACTGCGTTTTGCTTCCTTCACAAGGTTCAGCTGTGGATGTCTCCCTCAGGATTGTGTGGCACTTTAAAAGACTAACAGATTTCCCATCTTCAAAGCGTCTGATGAAGTGGGATTTTCTCCCACGAAAGCTCATGCGATAAATAAATCTGTTAGTCTTTAAAAATGCCACAGGACTGTTTGTTTCTCTGCAATAGACTAACACCGCTGCCCCTCTGGAACTTGCCTCAGGATTGGTAGCTCTTGCAGCTGTGTTTGGGCATGAGCATGGACATGGGCATGGCAGGTCTGTTTGTTTGCAGATTGGGAAAACTCCCCTCCCTCTCCTGCCTGAGGCTTATAGATCCCATTACAGAACCATATTGGCCTCTTCTTATTCTTCCCATCTTTCTTTGCATTGGGTAGTTTGCAGTTTGTGCCTTTAATATTGTTTCCTTGAGAAACTGTCAACTTCTCTAAATTATTCCCCCGCCCCCCTCAGATTTTTTTGTCATAGGGCCTTACTTACCTGTTCTGACTCAGTCTGCTTTTTTTGAAACCCATTTTTCTTATTCTGCTGCTGTCACTCGCTCCTTTCCTTAGAATCATGAAATCTATCACTTCATGATCATTTTCACCCAAACGGCCTTTCACCATCACTACGAATTACTCCAGCCTTGTCTATACTGAAAATACTGCGTCAATCCTCATGGACCAATGCAGCGAGATTGATTGAGCAGCCAGTGTAGACCACTCAATCAATCCTGGAAGCGCTCTCCGATTGACTCAGTAACTCCACCCCTCCAAGTGGAGTAATGCTGAGTCAACGGGGCTGTCTACACTAGAAAAAGTTAATTCGACTTAATAAAGTCGACAACTTTTCTAGTGTAGACATAACCCCTTGTCGACCTTATTAAGTCGACTTAAACCTTTAAGACGACTTAATAAGGTTGACTTAGGTGCTAATCCCCGTTCACACTGGCTTTAAGTTGACTAAAAGTACATGTTATTAAGTTGACTTAAGGAATTGCTTAAGTTGACTTAATAAAAGCCCAGTGTGGACGTGGCTTTGTTTATGTCAACTTAAGCCTCCTTAACTCAACCTAACTTGCCAGGGTAGACGCACTCCAGAAGAGCCCTTCAAGTCGACACAGTCAAGTGAAGACTTGGAAGTAAGTCAAAGTAACTAAGTCAATGGGAGAGACGCATTCTGCAGCACGCAGATTGCATATCTCCTGCCAACTTAGCCCCGTAGTATAGACCAGACCTCTGTGTTAGTCACAATCAAATTTAAAATTCCTGTCCCCAGAGTTACTTCCTTCATTTTCTAAAACAAAAAGTTCTCTCCAACACACTCCAATAACATGCTGGAAATTGTGTTTTGTCATATTACTTTCAACCCATGCCTGGGCAGTTAAAGACTCCAGGTATTGCTAGCTCTTGTGTTTTAGATAGTACCATTATTTGTTCTAGAAATGCTTCACTCACCTCCTCTTCCTGATTTCATGGTCTATATTGGACACATCCCAAAACATCACCCCTCTTTCATCATGTCTCGTCAGTAGATATGCCTCCATCTCCATCAAATAAGAGTCTTCAACCACCACTATCCTTTGCCACCTCCTCTTGGGTTTGGTGGTTGTGAGAGTCCCAGCCTTAGGGGGAGGTGGCTCCTCCTCAGCCACTGGAGTCTTTTTCTCACTTCCTGCAGCCAGTAGCACAAGCTGGATCTTGACTTCAAAGAATGGGGCACTTGAAGGAGGTGTCTATCTACTGCCCGAGCTGGTTAGCAACAAATCTCCTTAGTGCAGCGCAACCAGTTCCTTCTCCTTCTCTGGTGCTGCTGTATTCATCTGTAGTTGTCTAGCATCCTCCATTGCAGATTATTTTGTGTCCTATCGATGACGTGCATGCTATGTAAATGAGCCACTTCCTCCTGCAGTTCTCTTACTCGCAGACACATTTATACCAAGTGGTTGCCCCTGTCTAGCTTTCGTCGATGGTGACGTGCAGACCACAGTTCCAGCAAGTCAAGACCAAGGCCTAAGTGGAAGCCTTCATGATCAGGATGCCTGGCTGGTGTGGCGCCCCAGAGGTGTCAGTAGCAAGCAATGGGGTTGGCAATGTTCTGGTTTTCCTCCCATTGTGGGTTATTCCTTGCAGAGTACCTGCAAGTTAAGGAAAGTTAAATACAAACACCAACCCCCACAGCCCTCACAACCCTACCTTCCTTGTACAATAAATTAAGGGTTTTTTTTTTTTGTTTTCATTTTCTACTCAAGCATCAGGGATTTGCTATTGCTGGAAGCTTAATACTGAATTTAACAAGCACTAGTTGCCATGTGCCATTTTCAATAATTGTTTTTCCTACTGGTGAAGTGGGACTTTTCTTCCTAAATGGGTGCTGTTCTTCCTTGGGCTTAAGTGAGAGTGGTAAACAGGAGTTAAAGGGGTTCCATTGAATTTGCCTGGTCCCACAAAACAAAAATACCACATTGTAAATGCAAAGGATTAGCAAGAACAGAGGATTAAACTGTAGTGTCATCAGCAGGACCAACTGGGGAGAGGAATCTGTACCTGCAGGAGGGAATATAAGGCTGGGGCAATGCAAATCCTTCCCTCTCTCCCCCAGAACTTCCCCTCCCTTGGAGTTACCCAGTGTGCAGCAGCTGCCGGTCCCCTGCAGCAGCCCTGCAGCCGGCTCTGGCTGAGACAGGGCAGCCTCACCACCACCCCCTGCCTCTGTGTCACTCAGCATCTCTCTTACAGAAGCTCTGGGTTGGGTATTAAATACCTTCCTTGGTCTCAAATATGGACAGGCCTCAGGGTTTACGCCTGGGGCTTTGCTGGTGCTGAGCACAGGGGGCATGAGCCCAGAATGTCCAAGCCAGTGTCCCGAGTCAGCAGGGGACAGACCTGGCCTGGGGCTGCCGGTAGCCGGATCCAGCCTGGGAGCCAGGCCACTAGCAGTAGGGGCTGGGATGATGATGGGGAGTGTGGTTTCGGACAGGGTGGGTAAGCGTGGGGCTGTGCAGGTATGCTGGTACACATGTGAGCCTTTGGGGGAAGTTTTCAGTATGCGCTCATGAGTACCTGAGTACCACTTATATTAATCCCTGTCTACAGAGCTGGTCAAACGTCAGAATTTCCATTCTGCAGGAAATTCCAAAAACGTTAAGCTCCTTTCCCTCCCCCACAAACAAAAAACATTTTTGAAATTTCCCATGAAAGCGAAAATAAAACATTTCAAAATATTTCATTTCAAAGGTTTCAAAAATGAAATTGAGCCTGAATCCAAGTTTGTCTTTGGTTCCCTGAGCTTCTAGGATCCCAGCCAGACCTGGAAGACTGATAGAAATCTTAATAGTCTCTGGGCTTTCCACCCTCTGAGCCCCATCACAGGAAGCCTGGAAGTCCTGAGAGCCCAGTGTTTTGTTTATTTCTTTGACTGCCACTGGCTAATTGAGCAGCCTATAGTGATAACTCCCCCCCCCCCCCAAGGGGGAGCAGTTAATTAAAAATCCAGCAATAGATACAACTAATTAAAATTCTTCCATCCACTGTGTATCCCAATTGTGCATATACTGCAAGCATTTCACAAATTCAGCACATTTTTACTTTTGTGTTTTGTGTGAACAGCCTGTCTATAGCAGAAAAACTGAGTATAGAATCTGTACACACAAAAATATGCCATTGAGATCAGTACTTCCTGGGGGAGTTTATGCTTGAGCAATCCTAATAGGATCTTTTAGTGCCAAGTAGCTGTATTTTCATATAAGGGTGCTTTAATTGCTCATTTACTCAACACTGCTACCCAGCAAATACTGGACAGATACACATTCTAAAGGTGAGCAAAAACTGATATCCAGCATAAGACAGCCTATACTCAGCAGAGATATTTATACTTTTATATCTCTTTTGAACTGACTCCTATTCTGAATTACTTCCATCTGCATGATGTATATTAAAAATAGAAAGTCTCCTTTACTCTTATCCCACAGAAAAATGAATAGCATTTGCTGACACTTGATGAGTTCAATCTATTACTGTAAGTACTTCCATCAATTTCTGTCATGCTCATGGGTGTTGAAGGTTGGACAGAGGAGGAACAAATATTCTCCTTTGTACACTGCAGGGTGTGAAGTTTATCCTCTCATTCTATACTCCTGCAGCACCTTTGTGTCAGACTATTTTAGTCAGACTTCAGCATACCATAGCTGACTTGCATTTGGCAAGCATAGCATCTAGCCCTGGTGATTATGAAGATGGATTTGACACACTTTGCAAAAATAAAAATAATGCTCTCCTAAGAGGTATCATCCTACATTTTCATTCAAATGCCTGCAGCAGCAGAATGTACCAGACTTTTTGATAGTGTGATGAGGTTCGCTATTTCTTCCACTGCTTGATGCTTTACTTTGTGGTTAAATGACAGATTTGGAAATAACAGTAAAATTGATTCCATTTTTATGGCTTGGCTGCCTGAATATTTTAGCTCATGCAATTACACTGAACTTCCTCAGTTTGACTTTCCAACTTTATTAGGTGATGAACCTCAGAAGCCCGATCCTCAGCAGGTAGAACTTGTCTTAGCTCTATTTAAGTCAATGAGTTAGTTATGACAAGTTGCGTCAACTGCAGTTCTGGCCTTAAATCTCTTCCAAATATTAGCCACAAAGGAAATACCAGCAGTGAAAAGAGTTCGCAAGATTACTTGTTCATTTGTCTCTGGGTTTCATAGTACAACATATCGCCAAAATACCTGAGAGCCCTTCATATATAATCAATTAATAAGTCCTCACTGGACTTCATGAATTCTCTGGCTCTTCTACCTTTCTGAGGTAGTTTGATTTATGCGGGCTTTAGTTTTGGAAAAAGAGTGTCTTAAGAAATCCTAAATTCCAGCTCCGTGTGAGCCACTATTGTCACAACCATTGCTAAGGATATTTGTTCCTTTTACCTGAGCTTTTGGGGCATTTTTCCCCACTTTTGCATACTTAAAAAGAGGTGATACGTTACAATGACTGAGGACAATTTGAAGAGGAGTTGCCAAGATGTTTATTCCTCGTAAGTTGAAACATCACACCAGTACCGATACTGACCACTTTGCAAGGAGCCAGTCTTCTGCCAAACACCAGGGAGCGTATAACTTATTGCCTTTGTAATGGTGTAGCTGATTTGTATTATACATCTGCATATCATTGCTTATTTGGATATTGCTTCCTTACAAAATCCTATGTCTGCTACTGTTGAGTGATATTCCATAGTAAAATTAAGTTAGCTGTAGCTACCACTATTGAGTTTGCCAAATCCTGTCACAAGGAAACATGAAGCCCGTTAAGACTAGCTTTGCTTTGAACTGAAAAGCAAAAAGCCAGTATAGACTTTAAGATGATGATCCTATAATGGAGTTATCATGCTGAAGGATCAGCTGCTAAAACAATTATTTCCTGTTAGTGAGCTACGTTAAACTGTAACCGGATGAGCTATATGAAGCTGTAACCAGATTACAGTATGATAAGAGCAATAATTTTCAGACAAACTGCTAACAACTTCAGATCCACTTTTTGGCATGATAATCACAAAAATGATCTAAAGAATAACTTGGTTTTGGGAAACATCATGACAGGGATGGACAGCCTTTCATCTCCACTATGAATGCCCAATAAAACTGAAGTAATTTTTTGAAAAGAAATACAAAACTCTTTGTGTTACCGTATGAACAGTTAGGAGAAAATACTGCACTAAGCATACATATTAAATCCACTGCAAGTCCAATGACAACAGAAGGGCCCCTGGAAGTCAACTAGCATAGTGCCTCAGCATGTGTATTTTTCTCCTTTCACCTCAGCATGAAAAGCAGCAATTCATGTACTTCATGCTTATGCTCACAGCTATGGATGGGGAGGGCTGTTTGGGGAGCAAATAAATTTGAAACTAGAGATACAGGCACCCTAAACCATCTGAGTGTCCCCATTAAGTAATTATAAATCTTCAGTGGTAGTCATTACCATTAATTATGATTGGGCTTCATTTGGTTCCTTGTGGAAATGCTAATTAAGTCAACAACAAATGTATAAGCAGTAGCTTTATATACGTAAGCAACACAAAATAACCCCGGGTACTACACATCAGAGTAAATTCCACATTCATCAATAGGTCATCAAAGGGTGAAGATCCTGTACAGGTGCAACCCTCCCCACTGCCCTGATGGAGAAGGCTACCTTTTGTCTTGTGGTTACCTATTCATGGCCACTTCAAAAGACCCAAAATGGATAAACTCAGCCATGAAAATGCTCAACTGAAGCTGTGATGAATGTGACCAAGGAAAACCTGTGGGTAGGGTCTAAAACATTGTGCACTAACTAGAGTCCTTGGTGAAGTCAGAGAGTGATCTCGGGTAAGCTTGTTAGCATGGGTGTATGTTTGCTTAGACAGAGCTTTGGCAGTAACATACATTATGTAGCATTCCCGAGGAGAAAAGTAAAGGCCATTTTAGGTAGCCTGACTTGGCTAGCGAGATCACAAAATAGACAGAACTATGCTGCCTAGAAAAACCTCAGTCAGGACACACAGGTACCCACCCGAGAGAGGTAACAGTTGAGGAGCTGGAAGCCTAGGTTGAGGGCCCCTGCTGGACCAACAGGGGGACAACAGAAACAACAATGGGGTCCCTTTAAAAGCAAAAAATGAGATCCAATTCATTGTACGTATGCCAAATTCTAAGGAAAACCGCTTCTAGAAACAAAGTAACAAGTTATCATCCACAGATTAATTTGTCCACTTAATACATGCATTCTGGTAACTTTCTTTTTAAAATTACAATAGATCTGCAAGTTGTTAGAAAATAATTGACTGATATCTAGAAAATCATTATCTTGTATTTAAATACAAGAATTTAAAAATGCCAGTAACAACAAACTAAGTACTCAGTTCTCCCACCTAAAAGCTTAGTCGCTTAGTCTGTTATTTGCAAAACTGTACTTATTCTATAGTTTTAAAAAAGAAACGGTTCCTTACCTGTAACTGGTGTTCTTCGAGATGTGTTGCTCATGTACATTCCAACTCAGGTGTGTGCGTGCTGTGTGCAAAGATCGCCGGAAAGTTTTTCCCCAGACCAGCTGCAGAGCCGACTGCAGCCACCAGGGTTGCTGTGCCACCCACCATATATACGACAGCCGTCCCTCCCACCTTCCAGTTCCTTCTTGCCGGAATTCTGGCTGAGGGGAGGAGGGCGGGTGTTGGAATGTACATGAGCAACACCTCTCGAAGAACACCAGTTACAAGTAAGTAACCGTTTCTTCTTCTTCGAGTGATTGCTCATGTCAATTCCTTACCTTGGAGGAGGGATGGAATTCTACAGCTTGGCTGAATGCAGCACCGCTCTGCCTACTGCTGCATCTCCTTTTGCCTGCTGGATAAGGGTGTAGTGAGCTGCAAATGTGTGTACTGACGACCACGTCGCCGCTCTGCATATGTCCGCGATAGGGATGTGTGCCAGGAACGCCACCGAGGATGCTTGCGCCCACGTGGAGTGGGTCGTCAGCTGAGGAGGCGGCACGTTCGCCAACTGGTAGCACTGCCTAATGCACGCTGAGATCCACGATGACAGGCACTGGGCAGACACTGGTTTCCCTTTCATCCTGTCCGCCACCACTACAAAAAGTTGTGACGACTTGCGGAAGGGTCTTGTGCGGTCTATATAGAAGGCCAACGCCCTTCTCACATGTAGGGTGTGGAGACGTCTCTCTCTTTTTGTGGCGTGGGGCTTAGGATAAAATACTGGGAGGAAAATATCCTGAGATGTGTGGAAGTGCGAAACCACCTTAGGTAAAAAGGCCGGGTGGGGACGCAGCTGGACCTTGTCCTTGAAAAATAGCGTGTAAGGGGGCTCTGATGTTAGCGCACGCAGCTCCAACACTCTCCTGGCTGATGTGATTGCCACCAGAAAGGCCGTTTTCCAGGACAGGTACAACAGGGAACACAATGCTAGGGGCTCAAACGGTGGCCCCGTGAGTCTGGAAAGGGCCATGTTTAAATCCCATTGGGTCATTGGGGGTTTGACATGCGGGAACATCCTGTCCAGACCTTTGAGGAATCGCTTAACCGTGTGGTCCGAGAACAGTGACCCCTTGGGCGACCCTACATGAAATGCTGAAATCACTGCTAGGTGAACTTTTATGGTCGAGTTTGCGAGGCCCAGCTCCTTTAACTCTAAAAGGTAGTCCAGGACCACTGGGATACCAACTGCGGCTGCTTGCACTTTCCTTTTTGTTGACCATTCCGCAAATCTTTTCCACTTTGCTTGGTAGGTGCGCCTTATTGATGACTTCCTACTTCCCAACAGCACTTCCTGCACCTGACTCGAGCATAGCTGCTCCTCCGAGTCCAACCATTGAGGAGCCAAGCTTTAAGGTATAGGGCTTCTAGATTGGGGTGTATCAGGGTCCCCCAGTCCTGCGTTATCAAGTCTGGGTACAGCAGCAGTGGGATTGGGGCCTCTACCGACAGGTTCCTTAACATGGAGAACCAGTGTTGGCAGGGCCATTCCAGGGCTACCAGGATGACCCTTGCCTTGTCCTGCTTCAGCTTGAGCAGGACCTTGTGGATCAACGGCATTGGCAGAAACGCATAGTGTAGCCGGTACGCCCAGCGGATTGCAAAGGTGTCTGCTAGAGACTCCCGCTCGCGGTTCCAGAACGAGCAAAAAACATTGCACTTCTTGTTGCTTGTCAAGGCAAAGAGATCCACTTGGGGAGTGCATACCGATGGAAAATGTTTCTTGCGATATCCTCCTAGAAGGACCACTTGTGAGAAGTGAAGCGCCTGCTCAGCTCATCCATGAACACGTTGTAGCAACTGGGGAGGTATGCTGCTACCAGGTGAATGGAATGTTTGACGCAAAAGTCCCACAGATTGAGGGCTTCCTGACACAGGGGAGAGGAGCGGGCTCCACCTTGTCTATACATATAGTACATGGCGGTTGTATTGTCCGTTTGTACCATAACCATGTTTCCTTTCAGTCGGTCCCAAAAGCTTGGCAGACAAGGCACACTGCTCTTAGCTCCTTTAGGTTGATGTGGAGGGGAATCTCTGATGTGGATCACCTTTCCTGTGTGCGGAGACAGCCCAGGTGGGCCCCCCAGCCCAAATCTGACGCATCTGTCACTAGCGTCACCGAGGGGGCTGGCTCCTGGAATGGGCGCCCCCCGCAGATGTTGTTGCGGGCGCACCACCATGTTAGCATTTCCCTGATGTTTTGGGGGACACACACCAGCATGTCCAGAGAGTCTCTTGCTGGCCGGAAGACCGTAGCCGGCCAGGTCTGCAGTGGCCTCATCCGCAGGCGGGCGAGTTCCACTACGTAAGTGCAGGAGGCCATGTGGCCAAGTAACCTCAGGCAGGACCTGGCTGTGGTCAGCAGGTGCTTATTCACTGCCTTGATCAGGCCCGTCAAGGTCTGGAAGCGGGCCTCTGGTAGGAATGCTCACGCTTCCTTTGCGTCCAGCACCGCCCTGAAGAATTCTATGCGTTGGGTTGGGGCTAATGTGGACTTCGCTTTGTTGACCAGGAGACCAAGCTCGCTGAAGGTTGAAAGCACTAGTCTGAGGTGAGACCTGACCTCCTCTGTGGAGCGGCCCTTCAGGAGCCAATCGTCCAGGTAGGGAAAAACTTGGATGTTTCTTTTCCTCAGATGGGCTGCCACCACCGAGAGGCACTTCATGAAAACCTGAGGTCCCGCTGCTAGGCCAAAGGGGAGGACGGTAAACTGGAGGTGTTGAAGACCAACTGTAAAGTGAAGGAAACATCTGTGCCTTGGCAGGATTGCAATATGAAAGTATGCGTCCCATAAGTTGAGAGCAACGTACTAGTCTCCTGGATCCAGAGACGGGATGATCGATGCTAAGGAGACCATGCTGAACTTTATCTTTCGGAGGTACCTGTTTAGCCCTCAAAAATCTAGGATAGGTCGCAGTCCTCCTTTCGTCTTGGGTATTAGGAAATAACGGGAGTAAAACCCCTTCCCCGTCCTGCTTCCTGGAACCTCCTGCACCGCACCCACCTTAAGGGACTGCACTTCAGTTTCAAGAAGGTGTATGTGAGAGGGGTCCCTGAAGAGGGACGGGGAATGGTGGCGGGTGGGGTATAGACAAAAATTGGAGTGAGTAACCCCATTTGACCATGCGTAAGACCCACTGGTTCGATGTTATGCTGGACCATGCACGGTAGAACCGAGCTAGTCTGTTTCCAAAGACTGGAGGGGGATCCAGTAAAGAGTCCACTGCGTCGCCCTCTGGCGCACCCTCAAAAGTTCTTTCTTTGCCCCTGCTGGCCGTGCAAGCAGTTCCTAGGCTGGCCCAGTGATCTCTGGTTCGGGCAGCATGTGTTTTTGCCCCCATGTCTGGAGGGGTCCCCTCTAGGATGGTAGTATCTTGAGGGAGGATGAGGGCGGAAGGGGCATCTCTGGGGGGCTGGGGTATGTAGACCCAGGGATTTAAGCATTGCTCTGGAATCTTTCAGGGTCTGGAGTTTGGTGTCCATCTGCGACGAGAAGAGGTCCTGCCCCTCTAAGGGTAAGTCCTGGATCATTGCCTGGACCTTGTGGGGGAGGCCAGAGGCTTGGAGCCAGGAGCTGCGCCTCATCACGACGCCCAACGCTATCGCTCTGGTGGCCGCATCTGCTGTGTCCAGAGCTGACTGAAGGAGTGCCCTATCCTTTCCCTCCGTGATTAGGGAGGATAGATCAACCCTTGAATCCTGAGGCAACGCCGCCGAGAACTTTTCCGTCTATACCCATGAGTTGAATGCACAGTGGCTGAGGAGGGCCTGTTGATTGGCGATCCTTAGTTGTAGACCCCCCCAGTCGAATAAAACTTCCTCCCAAACAAGTCCAGTTTCTTTGCGTCTCTTTACTTGGGGGAGGGACCCTGGTGGCCTTGCCGCTCTCTCTCATTGGCCGCCGCCACAACCATTGAGCTCGGTGAGGGGTGGGTGTAGAAGTGCTCATGTCCCTTTGCCGGGACAAAGTACTTCCTCTCCGCTCTCTTGGCGGTGGGGGGAATGGATGCCAGGGTTTGCCACAAAGCTTTTGCGGTGTCCCTTATTGTCTTAATCAGCAGGAGGGAAACCCTGGAAGGGCCTTCCGGGACTAGGATGTCCACCATCGGGTCCGTCTCCTCTGATACCTCCTCCACCTGTAGGCCCATATTCTTTGCTACCCTCTTCAGTAGTTCTTGGTGGGCCCTGCTGCCGTCCAGCAGCTGTGCCGGCACGGCCCCTGCCAGCGCCTCATCTGGGGGGGGATATGGAGGACTCCCTCGGGTCATCCTCCGGTGACTGGTGGGCGGAAGCTCAGCCTGGAGCCCTGCTCTCCACTCGGTCTCCTGACCTGGGTGAGCTGAGGTCAGAGCCTCCCTCCTGGTCCAGGGGGGCACTGGCTGTCTGTGATGGCAAGGGTCTCGTGCCCCCAGAGAAGGAGCGGCCCAACATTGAGCCCTGTGACTGGTGGTAGGCCTGAGGTGTCCAAAAGAGCCATTGAGAGGGCAATTGCCACTGAGGCCATTGAGGCGGTAGTGATGAATGACCTTTGGGTCCGCTCACTTTACTGGTGTACGATCCCGTCGAGTCTTCCTCTGACCCCGAGGATAGGCGGCTCCGGGGAGACTATGGCAGAGCAGAGCCGGACGGTGCTGGGGATCGGTGATGAGTATTGCTTGGTGCCGGGTGTTGTCTTGGGCCTGACAGGGCTCAGTGCCGTGGGGAGCGGTACCGTGGTGCACCTGCTGCCGCCACTACCATCGGCGGCACCGGGGAGCAGTGCCGAGATTGTGCGGGCTGCTGGGACTTCCTGGGCAACCTGGATCTATGCCTTCGCGGTGCCGAGGCTGATGCCGGCACCGGGGTTGGGATCGGTGCCGGTGTCCGGTGCTGCGGGGATGGTGGTACCAAGGGTGTCGGCTTCGTCCTTGAAGACACCAAGGATCTCAGCGATGGTGCCGGGGCTGAAGATGTCGTTACTGTCGGGGGCGGTACCGTGTGCTCTATCAGTTCTCTGGCCGCCTCGAAGGTCTCAGGGGTGGAGGGTAGCTGCAGGTCCTCCTCCAGAATGCACCATGTAGGGCTCTGAGGCTGGACTCGATGGCCCCTCCACCAGTGCCAGAGTCGACGGTGCCCTGGAGCGTGGTGCCTGGATCGAGTGCCCCGCCTCGGGCCACACTTCAGACCCTGTTCAGTCCGATCTGGGCTGGGGGGGAACGTCCCCTCTCGGCTCTCCTCTTCTTCACGGGCACTGGGGAGTGAGATCGGTGCCAGTGATGGCTCTTGGATGGAACCTGGGGTGCCGGGGAGTGACGGTGCCGGGGCTCCATGCTAGAATCTTTACCCTTTCCCGGCACCGGAGGGCTCTGGACTGACCTGGCCCTGCCGGGGCTTGGGTCTCCTGCCTCTACCGGGTGAAGAGCTTCCTCCAACATAAGAAGCTTCAGCCTCTGTTCCCTCTCTCTTTGGGTGCGAGGCTTGAAGCTCCTGCAGATCTTGCACTTGTCCCAAGAATGGGATTCACGAAGGCACTTCAGACATAAGGAGTGGGGATCGTCCCTCGGCATAAACTTGCTACAGGAAAGACAGGCTTTAAAACCGGGCATGCCCGGTTTCCCGGGGCGAAGGAGGGGCCCGGGGCCCTGCCTAGCTAATACTAAGACTCGAGAAATCAGAACCTTCTGAGTAACTCAACACAGGGAAAGATTGCTAGCTGCAAGAGCAAGCGAGCGTTCCAGCGACCCTCAGGGCGGTAAGAAGGAACTGGAAGGTGGGAGGGCCGGCTGCCGTATATATGGTGGACCGCAGAGTGCCCCTGGTGGCTGCAGCCGGTCTGGGGAAAAACTTTCCGGCAATCCGTGCATGCAGCACGTGTACACCTGATTTGGAATTGATATGAGCAATCACTCGAAGAAGAATCTTCAATGTTTAAAATTTTTTGTTAACTGCAGCAACATACGATTCATCTCCATTACACCAGACTAAAACTTGGCCCATCGTGTCCAAATTCTCAAGGTGGAATTACCAACCAACCAATTTTTATTGTAGTACTTCAGTCTTGGAGGCAGCTTGAATACTTTTACCTTCAAATGTATCTTTCCCCTTAATGAAATGGAAAGGATGCAATTACTTAGTCACGTTACCTTTACTTTTCTAAAGATGCCATGAATAAGTAATACATAAAAGGGAACAATGCACCATAATTCTTATTAGTGAGAATTCTTGAACCATGAATCAACATTCAACAAGAAAAACACCACTAAGTTTAACAACATTGGTGAGGAGGGAAATGGGACGGGAACAGGAGAAGGAGGGAATGGGGAAAAGGAAACATTTACAGATTCAATTTATACAGGAAAAGAAAAAAAGACCAACAAGACTAATTATGAATATATCCTTGCAAGAAAGGATAATGCTGGTCTTAGTGCACAAAGTTTTCCCACATTTCTCTCTCGTGTGAGGCAAGGTAACTGGCATGGAGATGGTTTATATAGAAAGCCGAACCTATATAACAGGGTCTCAAATTCAGGTGCCAGAACTGACTAGCCAAATCATTCAAAGGGAAAGAAAAGAGGAAAAAGACTGCTTTAAAAAGGGATATGGTTCTTTGCAGCTTGAAGTTCTAAAGGTAACAGTGGGCTCATAATACACCCCATCCTATCTCAAGGATGTAATTGCAGATCATCAGATTCATCCATTCCAAAGAGTATCTTATCAATTAAACTCATCTGCTGCTACAGTATAAGGGATTTGTCCTATTACACAATCCAACCAGGAGGTTCAGAGTTTTAACCTTCTGCTTCTCAATGTCATGCTCATACAGCCAGGCACAATGTCTCTTTACCGTAAATAATGGAAAAGTGTTAATAATCATGATGCTTCTAGTCCAGGGGTGTCAAATTCATTTGCTATGGTGGGCCAGATTTGACTTAAATGTACTTCAAGTGGGCCGTACCATACCATAAATTAAAGTACTAGAATACGCTCATGGCATCATGGAGCACTGTGTATGCAAGACTGCGCTCTGCAATACCTCTATCTCTGTTAGGGAAAGAGTGTGGTCTCATGGAGTGCAGATTCACATACTCTTTGCTCTGCAACACTGAGACCTGACACACTGCTTCGCAGAGCGCCGGGTATGCGAGACCCCCTTCCCCTCTGTTTTAGAGAGTGTGGTCCTGAAGAGCACAGTCAAGGGCCAGATGGAAGGGGTTTGTGGGCTGCATGTTTTTCACTCCTACTCTAGTCTCTGCTTTGCAGTCCAGGCACTACGAGTCATTACAACATTCACAGATCAGCATATGTACATACAGCTTGTCCTCTTAAATCCCCCCAACAGCTGGTCGTTTATATGAACAAAGTTTATCTTTATTCTAGAGGGAAGCGCTTTCTATATAATGGAAAGACAAACAAAAGAGAATCCAGTACAATTTTTTTTTTAATAAAGATATTATTACAAAAAAGTAAAATCAGCTCAGGAAAGGCAAATTACTTTAATAGATCAGTTTAGACATTTAACATAATAACTCACATCCATTTTAAATATTACATAAAGCATGGTGAAGAAAGGAATTTCTGCTTCATAATTAGAAAATGCACAATACAACTTGCCAAAAACCAAAACAAAGCCAAATGAAAATAAATACAGTCCATGCCAAATAGTACAAAATGAAATCAGCAGTCTCTCTCAACATGAAAATCCCTTTTCTTCTTTTAATATTTTCCCACTCTAGCATTGTGCTGAGTAATTGGCGTGAGGCTATCTTGAATTCAAGGATTGCTGAGCAATTCCGATTTCGCTCTGTGCAAAGGCAAAAAATACCAAACATTAAACAGAGCATAATTTCATTCTGAGTGCGTCTTTCAGACTAGCTGTTGATAAAGATGCAAGTGGAGCTACCCATCACACATTTTAAAGTATTTTAGTAACTCCTGACACTGATTTATAGCCTCACACTGATTTATAGCCTTTTGTACAGAAGATATGTTAATTTTGGAAAAGCACTGAAAGTTAATGAATGCTCTCCACCAAAGCACCAACATTGCATAGTTTAATTAATGAGAGGTTTACCCTTTGGTGTCTGTCTTTTCACCGCTGCTGTCCTTGGATTTATCCTCCTCCTTAACATCTAAAAACAATTAAGAAGGAAAATCAGTGTCATGCTTGAAATATATCTGAAAGGGCTCTAGAAACACAACCTATAATAATTTTCTTAAGGTTGAGGAAAAAAAATCAGGAAACTAGGTTATTTATTCGCAAATTACATCTTATTTAATAAATACTATATCATAGTGTATGCCATCAACTACACAGAACCTCTCTCGTTCACATCTTCATTAAAGCTACACAAATGATGAGCTTTAGGATTTGAAACCACAGTGGCACAGATTTACATTTAGAACATCACTCCTGGACTGTAAGTACTATTTCAGTATGTATATAAACCCACATGGACTTTAGATTTTATTAATTTTTTCTCAGGTATGATTGGAAAGAATGACTATTTCAGCAACATATTAAATCTGTGTGCTAATGGCTGCAGGGTATTTTTACTGCTAACAAAGTTCACTTTTGGGAAGGTGTAATCCAATAATGGGGTTGGAAGGGAGTACACAGTTCTAAATGACATTATGATCTTACCTGTTTTTTTGTCCTCTGTCTCTTTTTTGTCTTCTTCTATTCTGGCTTTCTTTGCTCCTTTCTTATGATCTGCAACGTTTCGTCGTCCACCCTCCCCTTCATCCTCAGAATCAGAGAACTCTTCATCACAGGCTATTCGCTTATCAGATGCTCGAACTAGTATTTAAAATTAAGAAATTAAAGAAACTCAGAACAAGCAGCAGAAGAACGTTTAACAGCAATATATCTTTCAAAAAGGAATTACAGTGAAAGTTATTTTGGGAAATTGGTAGAAGACCAACAGCAATTTGTCTTCTCCTCAAGGGAAACAGAACTAGGCCCCAGACATTTGAAGATACTCTGGGGTTAACTCTTAAAAGACAATTATAAAGAAATGTTACAAAGACAAGTGGAAATTCAGTTATTTGGCACTGCTTAACAAGTAATGAACCAATTCAGAAGAAAGGTGATTTACTTGAGCAGGGAAAGTATTCTAATTCCAGTAACTAGGCAACAGATTACGATGCCAATAGGAGGCTGATATCATGGATGGTTACATGAAATAGTTCTCTCCTAGATATGGTTTAGAAATAAATAGCAAACCTTACAACTTACTACAAAAAGCCAGTTAAACCTGTTGTGATTTAGAAAGTGGTCTGACCACCCATCTCACATCTATCAATTACCTAAGAATTCTCTTTATATTTTTCATAAGTGAGCTCTCATTTCACTGCAGGAGCTACATTTATTCATTTAATACTATTTATGATAGGACACAGTGTTCAAAATCTTAAGAGACAGTGACCCATGTTCCCTCTGTGTTTCCTGTTGTTCTGTGGAGACTTCTGGGGTCAGATACGTCAGCCACAGCCAAACTGCAGTAGTCTCTTTTTTCCTAAATTTGTCACTTCTTTATATTCCACGATGTTGATCTAGCTAAAGGGCAGGTTAGGTTAGGCTTTGACATAAATCAGACAGCCAAATGAACTCCAAATTGTTGCCAGGTACCTCTAGGCCCAAAGGGCCAGATATCAGCATCTGGAGATTGTCAGACAATGAACCATGCTGTCCAGTCCTTCCTATTCACTTACTGGAAGGAAGTCTCTAGGGGCCGGACTGATCTACTGAAGTGGAACAAAAAGGTTAAATCAGGGATGAAGATCTGGCTAATTGTGTTTAAAGAGGCCTTATTCCAGGGGCACATTCCAACAGGATATGGAAAGATAACGTTTCCTACTAGAAATGCGTTTGTCTGGATCCTCTCCATCCTCATCTCCACTGTCTTCATGAACAGCATCCTCTGGAATGGCCTGCATCTGTACTCCAGGTGCATGAGGCAACATGCGCAAATTCTCAAATAAGCGTTGTCTGCAAATAAAACAGCAGATGGAAAAGTATTAAATACAGGGAGAGATGTAGACGTTCCTGAAGTTTCTGGATATTTAATCATAAATGTAACCATTTTAAAGTTGACATTTTCCATGTTTCTTCTGGTCAAGCCAGTTCTATACTGGAAAGAGCAAAATTTCTCTTTTTAATGGAGTGAGTCTTTCCTTCTTACAGGGTGGCCAGAAAAGTGGTAAATACTACCATGCTGTTTACTAATGACAACAAAGAATGTTAGTTTACAGCAAAGTTTAATGCTTGAAACTATGGTCAAGACTATAACCAGTTCAGATGCTAACAGTCTTTTACATCTCAACTAAACAATATAACCATCTTGTGGGTGCAGGAAGAGAAAGGGGCTCAGTGCTGCGTTAGGCCTGCTGGGGGCAGGATCCAGGCAAAAGGGGCCTTAAATATTCTCCACAGAAACTCTCAGCTTAGCTAAAGGAGGCAAGCACCTCCCATATGCTGGCCACATGAAGCTGCTTAAGCAAGTAACAGTTAAGTACATGTCTCCCTACTAGTTCCCTATTCTGCTTGCTGCTCCTCACTTCCTAACCTAGAACAGCTACCACCCTAGAAGAGAGCTCTGTGTTGGGGCATTAGGCATGCATATGACCAAGTAAGGAAAGGACCAAAGCCTAGGAAACTGGGTAAAGTCGGCTATTGAACACCCTCCCCGATAAAATACTCAAAGTGCCAACAGGTGTACATCCCAGCCTAAGAAGGATTTATGGCATTGTGAGGGGAACAGGAGTGGGGGGTAAGTCACAACGAGTCAGGAAGGCATTCACCCAATCTGAAAGGGACACAAGGAGCTAGGCAGAGATTTGGGAAAAGAACAATATTTATATATGCTGTAAGCATGTAATAGTCAGGGTACACTTTGTAGGTCTCGAGAGAAGAAAGAGAACAAGTGGCCTAGATACTGAACTTAATAAACTACTCCTTACCACTCCACCTGGTTCTGTCTTTCATCACTGAACCCTGCAACACACCTGCTCAGTGGAGTGGACATAAGAAACAGTCTCATACCCTCAGTTATTATTCTGTCCCAACAATGCACATAAAAAGTTTAGCTCAACTACATTTCAAGAAGGAAAACCAACACTTGTCGATAGTTTTCATAGAATGGAAGTGACTGTTGCTCTTATAGACATTTAAATGATTTTGCCATTATTGATAAATTAAGAACAAAACATTTTAATGATACTTGTAAGTTCTTATGCATAA
Organism: Pelusios castaneus; assembly: GCA_007922175.1. Lineage (NCBI taxonomy): Eukaryota > Metazoa > Chordata > Testudines > Pelomedusidae > Pelusios > Pelusios castaneus. The sequence continues at coordinate 4,688,675 of ML685837.1, forward strand.
CATGAATATTTATTTGAGTGACAGACATTTCTGCAAGTTTCTTACTCAGAATAAAATGCTGGATATTTCCCATGAATACAAACTTAAGCCCTCTATTACATTTTAGGATAATATTTGAAAATATTTTTCTTATTCTGTGAGTCAATGTTCTGGATTTCCTCTGCTAGAATGGCCATTACAAATATCTAAAGCAATTCTACTTTACTCTGCTTACAGACAGATGATGTCAGAAAAACAGAACCCTGAATTCAGGGCACAGCGGAAAGGCTTCTCCCACATTTTTAAACCTTTCATAGCAAATCCTCCTTCTACATTTGAGCATGAAAGGCCTCATGGTAATGGAAATATGACAGCTCTGTAAGCAGAAGTGGGGGACAACAGGATTCAAAGACAATTCTCGAGCAATTGCAAATCATGATTTCTTTTGCAAAGTGCTTACTTTTTAAAATCAGTATCTTATTGGTAAAGACCACTCACACTAATTTATGACTTTAAACTGAATTTATGCTTCAAAGAGACAGCAAAGAAAATTTATTCCCCCCTTAAGTCATTAAAACCACCTTCACTGCAAACTGTGTGATCCTAAAACAGTACAGTACATAAATAAGAGGCAATAAAGATGAGATTTGATTAGGTAGGAAATTGGTCAAGTATTTCTATCAACAGAAGATTGATTTTCAGTGTTTCCTTTCCCAAGATAGAGAACTACTTACTTGATCTTTTCCATATACTCTGGTGTGTTTTGGTTTGTCATATTTGATGGACTGATATGCAGTTTGAAGTCTGGCCCAAAATACTCGAAGTAGTCATTGTATGGCAACTCTATTTTAAAAAATAAAATAAAATAAAATAGCCACTTTAAAAAAAAAGATCATTTTTAAGACACTCTTTTATACATTTCATAGGTTACATAACAGGACCTGAGAGAACACTGACAAACTTCAGGTAACGGATGAATATACAATTAAGTTGTAATGCTTTTAAGTAGAGTAGAAAACTACCGTATAGCTGAAACTACTGTATAGCATTTTCCCTTCAAGCTGCTCAATGAAGACCATGGATGAACTGAAGTTTGCTGGGTGAAGAATCCCCAAGATTGAATCTGCATCCCAGTCACAAGAAACACTGATATCTGGGCAATGAAACTGAGCCACAAGTGACTTCAATTTCAATGAATGCAGTATACGAAATGTCAATGGACAAAACAGACATAAGATAAGGAACAAAATATTGGAACACTGCAATGTGAGGTAATATTTTACAAACAAAATGCCTAAGACTCCCACTGTCGGGAGGAAAGAGGTAATTAACTGAGGACAACTTGCCGTTAGCCATCTTTGCTATAACTGAAGTCAAATCTGAAAGACCTATATCAGAGAGTGCGCTCAGCCAAGCAAATACCATAGATTTTTTTGCTCATAAGATCACAACTTAGTTAATGTGGGCTTCAACCTACAGCATCAGTAACAGGGAATTGTTTACTCTGAAAGCTAAATAGTCTCCTGATGAGCAATTTAATTCATCCTACTTAGAACTTATTGCCTATGCCCTCTGTAGAAGCAGGTGAAGTCCTGAATGCTGAGGAAGTATGATGCACTCTATTTGCTATATGCAATGACCACATTTTCTTGTATTATACTGTGAGCATATAAGAAACCTATTCAGGCATGAAGTAGTCTCCTATATCCCAAAGTCCTTCATTGTTTCATGAGAATCAAATCCTTGGGGACAGACTCTTGGAAGAAAGCTCTCGGTAAAGAACCCTTCAGATTAAATCTACATTCCAGGCATCAGGCTGACAGAAGGCACTACTGGAGTAAATTGTCCAACAGATTTAGCCACAAGGCTCAGGTGAATCTGCTCTTTGGGGGTGGGGAGGACCCAGCGTAAACATGTCTACAACAGAGGTCAACTGCTTTACACAACCGCTGCAGGTTAAACTTTCAATTGTTACAGAAGTTGGAGGCTTCCGGTAGAGGTAGTCTCAGTCACTCTGAGCAAGTTCAGGTTTGGGATACAAGAGATAATCAGATAGTGTACACCCCATGATATGGAGTAGGAGTCGTTAATGTAGTAGGGAAGGAGTATAAAAAACACATCCCCCTCCGCCTCTCCAGGAATGTAAATCAATGGGATAGGATCAGCAACAGAAGGTATCCAAGTGGTCTCAGGACATTGAGGGTTCTACAGTAGTTAATCCCGAGTACGGTTATACAGGAGGGAGTTCATCTTCTCTGCACTACTAAAGAAGAGATGATGAGGGGTATAAAAATACTCATCACTGCTGCGTAGGGAAGCTCTGACAAAATAGCTGGAACTGGACAGGCATAGCAATGAAACATTTGAATGACCATGGGTTACTACTACCTGAGAAAATTGGGAAGCTGCTTTTTTAACCTACACAGATGTTACTTTGGAGACATATCTGGGAAAACACCAGCATTATTCAAATATACGGACAATCTGAAAGGCATACAGTACCTTTTGGGGGTAAGGCTTGTTTTAACCATGATGAACAGCTTGGACTGAGGGCTGCAATGCAGACAGGAGTTTGGTTAGACATACCACATCATACACTGTGGTTAGAGGGGATGACACCATAGGAGATAGGAGTTAACATTGACAGCAGCCTATTTAGTCCTGTGAAAGACCAACAGACATCCAAGGCTTGTGATAACGTTTTCTGGGCATTTAATGACAACTGGTGTTTTCAGAACTGCAAATTTAGATGTGCTTCAGAGCCTTCAACTGCTAGTTAGTATTTAAGCGTGTAGGATCACTTTGAGTAATTTTAAAGTGTGTCTCTTTGGAGCAGTAGTCTCCAAATTTTTGGGGTCTGGTCTGCGCCTCTCCAGGCTCCATGCCTGGGAACAAGGCCAAAGCCACTGTTGGGGTCCATGAATTGGGCCTCAGCTATAGCCCTGGGGGCTGAGGCCAACCAGAATCTGGGCCTGATGCCTGGGTGCAGGCCTGGATCCAAGGCTGGTACTGCAGCTGGAAGAATGGAGCTGGATTGCAAACAGAGAAAGAGCGGTGCTCGGTGGCGCTTCGTCTGCCATGCTCCTCCCCCTCCCAAGGTTCCACCACACCTTCCCTAGGGGAGGCATGCTCCACAGTTTGGGAATCTCTACTTTGGAGACAGGACAGGTAAAAGGCAGATTTAAATGCTCACTTTAGATGGACCAGGAAGAATAGATTGAGATATTTTACCAAGATAGGCGGCGTGCTCACAAATGGCCCCCTAACTGGACACAAACTGGGATAGTGACAGGTATAACATTCCTTGAATTTTCCCATTTCTGTGGCTGGGCTGTTTAACAAATGGATTTTACAAACTGGTTTCTTCAAAAGTGGGGGGTCATGAGGCTATGGGTTTGTTCTACAGCATTTAAACTTTAATGTACATTCTGCTGCAAAACATGTACCTGAGATGGATAATGATGCAACAGATTCACTATTTTAACTTAAGGATCTATCACTGGCAGCCAACCAGGAACCTGGATGGAGATGCTGGTGGCACACTCATATTGTGGTATACAATAGCTCTTAGAGCTGTACAAAGATTAAATACGGTCACACACATTTAGGGCTTTATGGCAGGAGTTTTAGCAGTTCTGTACTATTTCACAGGACAGAGGGCTTGTCTAGGATATGGTACATTCCAGAGTACCAGATACTTCACTACATGGTGTCACTGGCAATCAGTGGTCGGGAATCATATACCATCCCCAGTCAGTTCTCGGGTCTTATTTTGCCAATAGGATTGGGGATTACCCAACTCTTTGTAGCAGATTCTCACTTCTGAGGTTTTTAATGCAGTGGTCTCAAGACACAGAACCTAGAAAGAATCCTCCCATTACCCCAATCACTGTTTAAACACAGATTTGCGGCAAGTTCTTAATAAAATATGCAAAAGTGCACAGGAGTTGGCCTTTTAGAGTCAGCAAATTAGAGCCAGGTTCAAGGAGGTATACTTCAGGAATGGCTTTGACTGGAAGGATTTACAGTGGGAGACAGTAGTGAGGCTAGCATTTGCATAGTAAAAGCACTGAGGAATTGGATAGAAACGATACTAGCTGGAGCCAGGCTTCTGTTTATTCATGGGGATGGATGGCCACCCCTTACACACCAGTTTGTTACAGTTTTAAGAAAGGAACTTTATGCAGTAGGGGCTCATGAGTTTGGCTCTCGCTCATTCTGGATTGGGGCTGTGACAGCTGCAGCTCAACTAGGATTTAGGATGATTTAGGCAGTTGGACAATGGCATTCAGAGATGTACAGAACATATGGGAGAACCAAGGCAGAAAACTGGTTTTCCTGTTTCCAATTTCAGAATCATGTAAACAGACCAAGCAAGCAGTGGTGTGATCTGCAGGCACGTTGTACAACAGGAGCACAGGTAGTCTTCTGGGTCATCTGGAGTGTCACAGCAGCATCTAGGAGGTGAGTCAATGCTGAGCGGGAACGGAACGAAGGGCATACTCTGGGACCAGCCAGTGTCCCAAGTACACTTTTGGCAGCCCAGACAGCTATGTGAAAAACAATTTGCAAAGGTGGGGGAGGAGGGGAGGTTGACTAGATAAACAGGATCAAGAGGGATCTGGGGCAGATGCAGGATTTTTCCTCCACAAGTGACAATTATTTGGTTTGACATGTTGGGCACAAGGCATAATAGGGAGCAGTGATGCCTTCAAGTATGGATAAGGCCACAGATGTGTAAGTAGGAAGGCGGCTAAATTTATAGGTAACCACCCACCTTGGTTATCCACATCTGGACACATCTTACTGGGCACCCGTCTTATTCAGGGAGGATGGAGTACACTTCTCAGATTGGGAGTGGAAGGCAATTTTATTTTTGTCCAACACTACGGAAGGAATTAGTGAACATCTACGATCCGGTGGGGGAGACAGCCAAACGTAATTGACAAATGTCCAGTGCAAGTACTTATTATGGAATTGATATTATTGTATAAAAGGGATTGGAAACTGTCAAGTAAAATATCCATAAGGGAGTGAGGAGGGGGGGAGGTGGAAGCTCCTACATCTGTTGGAGCAGGGACCCCATCATTCCTCCTTCTCTAGTTCCATTAACTTTCTTACAAGGGATGGTAGCTGGGGTCCACTGATGGGATGGTTGGGGCTTATGTGGAAATAAGCAAGAAAATGATGATTATCTACACTGTACAATTTATTATTGGATACGCCCAAACATTTTAATCAAATAAAATTATGACTTAATTAAATCATGCCCCTGACCTTCTGGGGTTTTTTTTTGCAGCATGTCCAGACAATGAATTTAGATTGGCCTAGCAGAAGAATCACTGTTGTATGGGCTACAAGAGTTAACAGAGAATGAAATAGAACATGTAAGAATGAAGAACATTGAAATCAAGTGTTTCTATTTGCATAGAAAGTAGACAGAGAGGGGCATGAGTGTGGGGAAAACTTGAGGGCAGAAAGCAAGTCTTTTTATGGACAAAGTTGAAGGAGATCCTGGATAGGATGCGTTTTGGGCCTGTTAGCCTCCTAGAGTCTGTGAAGGGGAACTCATGACTGACTGTACATGGACCATTCCGTTAACTCTTCTGATAGTGTTGGTAACATTCCATACATCTATAGAGGCCTTTCCTACCAAAAGGAAAGATTCAGTACTACAGAATTTAGAAAAGCATTAATCTGTAGAGAAAAAATTGTGGAGAAAAGAACCTGAGGATTACCAAAAAAAGCTAAAAGCAATGTGAAGAAAGAACGCAATGCCTATTCTGGATGAATGGGAATATTCCACATGCCAAGACCAAAAGACCCCACAACTTCTCTAAAAAGGTAGACAACACAGTAATCACTGGGTCCTCTGTAAGAAAGTTTAAAATAAGGAAACACTGGTAATTGGGTCAGGCCTGTGTCACGGGATATATCATGGGACTGCATTAAGGGCACTCGGCATATATATTTAAACATAAGAACAATAGATCAGTAACCGTCAGCCTGTAATGTGATTTGTTTAGAATAGAATTTGCTTTTTGCCTGTTTGTATACGTATTTTTGCATTATAATGTAGAATGCTTTTTGTTCCTTTTTACATATTAACCCCGGGTCCCTGTTCCCTTTGGGAACTCCCTGCCCTTTAGGAACTGTTAATTCAGTAATGCTTGGACATTAAGATACTGCTTAAGACCTGGTCATCTCTTAGAGTTTACAGTTGTTATGGTAACAGTGTCAGGCTCTGCTTCTTGTAATTAGAAGTTAATGAAAGATTTATTATCTTCCCTTTCCCAGCTCTTTCTCATGATTTCAGCTAGAAATGTAATCAACAGAAACTATCCCCTCTCTCCTGCATAAGAGCCTTGAAAGAAATACATCTATCAACTTTCCCACTCCTCTCCTCCTTGCAAAATGCTTGGTCAGTAATATTATAGGCATTGTTGTAATAAAAGTAACATGTTATAAGCTAGACACCTGCGCACCACTAACTAAACCTGTAAACAGTAAACAAAAGAGTGACTAAACAATATGCATGACGTAATCAGTACGTGGGTGTTAATGTAACCAAATAAGGAACTTTGGAACACTGTCAATCACAAATGGATTATCATACTGTTTTGGATAAAAGTTGTACTACCCCCTCCTCGGGGCTCACTCGAGACAACGAGTGGTTAATAAATGGTTTCATTTGACCCCCATCCTCCTCTGGGACAACCTGTTTGTTTTTCTTTACAAAACTTTCAACTGTTTTGAGTTTCAGAGGATGACACAGAGAAAGAGTATGCTGTAAAGTGTTACTTGGAGGCCCCAGAAGATACAGGACAGAATCTACTCTCAGGAATAACAAGTGAAGAAGAATTCTACTGAAGCCAGTGAACAGAGATGACAGAATCTAGCATAAAGTGTCTAGTAAGCAAAATGCTGGAATTAAGCAAAACCTTAAAAAAAATGATCAGAAAAAGGCAAATGATGAAGCCAACAAGTAATTTTGAAATATTTCTATTAGCCACTCCAAATGTGATCTGAAAGATACGCTGGCCCAGGAGTCAAGACCGTTGAAACTTCTGAGATGTTTATTTTAGGGTTTTACACTGCTGCCCATCACCATAATATCTGACCAAAGTATTCAACAACTGGGCATAATGGAAGAGTTGACCATACACCATAAAGGCAGCAAAAGTGAAAAGCAGCACATTTGTTTACACTGTACCAGATTGAAAGACAATGAGATTAAAAACAAAAGTTGCACACACCACAACTATATTAAATTCATGAGTGATACTGGATTTTAAGTGATGGAAAATTTATTTGCTATCCATCCATCCTGAACTGGAGGAATATGTTCAGCAGTAAGTTAAGTTCTAACCATCATCAGAAATAAACCTCACAACTGTTATGAGAGTTTAAATAGAATATATTTCAGGATTAATATTTACCATTTGGAATTTCGCAGTCTAAGGCAACAGCAGTCTCATACGTCCAACATCGAGCAACATTACGAATAGTATATCCACCTCCTCCTAGCATCAGCAGTGGCAAGTTAAAAGTTTTTACAACCTCCACACATTTAGCGTGACCTACCGAAAAGGATTTAAAAACTAATTTAAAAAGTCAGAGGCACCTAATTAAAATCAAAGTGCAAGAATTAAGCTACAGCACTCTTAGCTTTCCTCTGAATTAACAACAGGGTAATGAAAACAGATGTCAGGATTGGTAAATGAGAAATGGACAGAACACATGGGGTATTTGAATATTTTCCTCCTACTACGCATTAACACCTTCCCAATTCTCTCTTTTCCAAAAAGTTGTTCTTTCTATAATTGACAAGTATAGAAGCCTGGGTGAAGGGCCTGATTCTTTGCTAAGTGCAGAGGAGAAGCCACGAAGGAGCAGGATGAGACTACCAGATCCTCCTTGGTTCCACATTGATCTCAGGCTGCTCTGGAATATACGAACCACTTAGATCCCCAGTGAGCTACAGGACAGTGAAAAAACATCAGAAATGGGAACTGCAATGCTTCCACAACCACCAGGTTTCTAGGGTAGCAAAACTCTTGAGGTACCAGTGGCTCGTTTGGTACTGCAGGAGCGTCCATGGTAAGTTGCTGATACCGATGGTGCACAGCATTCTCTAGATGAGACCTTTTCACATCTGGTACAGAAGGTTTCCTCAGTGCTGCTCCTCTGGGGTGGCACAGTATTTCTCCTTGTCCTTAGGAAGCAGTACTTCTGTTTCAGAACCTGAGCCCCTGGAGTCTCTAGGTGGTGTGGCAGAGCTCATAGTGGAAGCACCCTGATGCTCTTGTGAACCATGCTTCATAGCCACTGAGACTGAGGTGACCAATCACACTGGGAACCCCCCACCCTGCCGGCCAACAACTCAGGTTAGGGGCTTGCAGCCCTTTTTCTCAAGCCTTTACGGGGAGTGGGGAGGGAATCTACTGATCTTTCCTGTGAGTTTACCCCCTTCGATGTTGAAAGATCGGGGGATGATCTGGGGTCAGCACTGCAGTCCCGTTGGGTGCTAAGGGCTCTTCTCCGTAAGGGAGGAGTCTTAACTTCAGCTTGCACTTCTTGCAGGACCTCAGTTTTAACTGGCAGCAGAGAGAGCACTTTTAAGGGGTATGGGACTTACTCTTACTGTGTCAGTGCTTGGGAATCTGTCCATTATAGGAACTGACTCCTTGTAGGAGAGGCACCTCTTGAAACCAGGGAGCCAGGCATGCCCTTGGGGAGGGGGGTTGAGGGGTGGCTAACACCCCCTAGCAGTGAGGAATGCAGAAGAATGAAAACAAAGAACTTGGAGAGTTTTTTAAACAGGTGAGTGAAGGGAATAACCCCCCAGACAGGGCAGGAAACATGAACTAAAAGGATTTTTTCCTCCTTTTGTATTTTTTTTTTTTTATTATCCCAAATGGGGTAAAACGGTACACTAAATATTGAGGAAAAGTAAAGTAACAAAGACTAGTAACTTATGCTAATGATTCAGCTAAGGAAGGGACAACTGCTCCATTCAGAGGCCAAACATGGCTGAGAAGGAACAGGGAGTGGTTCGCTCACGCGGTACTAGGTAGTCTCAACGCTGACCACAAGGAAGGAAAAGAGCATGTGCGAGCTGAACAGACACAGTTACCTAAAATCTCTGATGAGAGGTGCAGGGGTGCAGATATCCCTACAGCTGAACATCCATAGGGATCCTATTTGAAGAACTAAATATTCATTTAACTTGCCAACTTCAACACCACTCTCCGTCAAAGATAATTATTTGACAGTGATTTGGAGAATGAAGTCTCCCTTCTCCTAAATAAAAAGGTAATTCAATCCATGCATTATAGCTAACAGGAATTATTGTGAATGTGAGCATTTTCTCTACTGTTTACCTTTGACAGTAAGATTAAAACACCCCAACCTGTCACCAGACAATGAATCTGCTCCACACTGCAATACCACTGCACTCGGTTGGTACATCTCCATCACTTTGGATATGATCTATATAGAAACAATATAAAATAGCAAATCTTGAATAAGCCTCACAACCACCAGCCAGCTTTTCAAACAGGATTTAGATAATACTTACTGGCTTGAATATCTGTCCATATGATTCATCATCTATACCATCTCTCATTGGAAAATTGACAGCATAATATTTGCCTTTTCCAGCTCCAATGTCCTATGAAGAAAGTTGACAAATATACTATTAAAGGTGACAACAGTGCTTACCAAACCCAGTAAATCAAATGTCTTAAAACAGTATGTGCCATTATTCAGGACAAAAAAAAAAAGCAGCTTGCTTAATTCTCCATTCTTCCATAAGAACATTCTGAGGCATGCAAGGTGCATGTCAAAACTAAAATGAAAATTTTAGGTAGCAGTGTCCTAAAATGGAGAAAGTGTATCATCCCCAGTGCATTTGATTTTTTTATATATTTAATTATTAAGAGAGGCAACCTCTATCTCCCTCATAAAAGTGAAAGAGAAACTTTAAAATAGAAGAGAAACCATTCTTGCAGATAGGGAGGGAGTATCTGGCCACATAGACAGCGATTCCTCCTTCCCTCTATGTTGGTTGATGCATGGAGTAACAATGAGACCCTTAATATAAGCCATATAGTCACACAGATATAAAATGTCAAATCTATTAACGATGCTTCCTTTCCCTAAACGAATGCTTCCAATTAGGTTTCCCAAACTAGAAGGGAGTCTACTAAGTGGTCTGATAGTCCTAATAAGCAAGAGGATTTTTGTAACTGGCTTAACAATGGTCAACTACTGGAAAGCAGTATACAGCAATTAGTTATTTTAAGTATGTTGACCAAGCCCAAATTTTACTGAGTTAATTGGAAAACACAGTTGCTGCACATATGGCAAATTTTACAGTGCGCCAATTTGAGTATTTTCCAATTTTCTGCAGCTTTGTTGGTGGTACAATAGCAATCTGTCACCTGGGAAAATTGTCTCTTTTTTAGAAAGAGCCAAAAAACTATGAGGTGAACTTTCAGAACTCTAAGTGGTAAATGATTCCCAATCTCTCCCCCACCATCAGCATGAATTTTCCTTTTGATTTCCCCAAACCTAAATTCGAGTATTAAAACTGAAGGAATAATTATGCACATAAGGTGCTTATGTAGGTCACAAGAACAAATCATTTAAAAAAGCTAAAGTGTGAAAAAACCAATAGTTCAATTATTTATATAAATAATTATGAGTATATAGACATCTAAACAATATTGTCCATGGCATGCAAAACACAAGTTTTCATTTTGGTGACTCCCAGACCAAACACTTTCGGAGGCCTATGTTAGTATACACTGAAAATACTAAAGGAACAGCATACCATTACGGAAGTCATCTCTTTCAACTACAACTGCCTAGGTCACAAATATGCATATTTGTGTATGCAGCACCAGGTAGTTTTTCAAGTGATTTATCAATTTATACTGTGGAACCAGAGGGTCTATGCAGTCATCCTCCAAGTTGAACAGAATCTCACATAGCTGGCAAGGCTTTACCTCAAAGGAGCTGATGTGGATGAAACAGAAGCCACAGGAATTCAAAAGAGATGGAGAGCAGAAATGTGAGGAGATTTCTGGACAGAAAGTTTATTCACCAAACATGCAGTTTTGGATCAATCTGAGGAGGCAGTAGTGCTTTGCCCTTTTCTGTTTCCCCAATAGCCAAGTCATTAGAGAATTCATCCAGGATAGATGAGACAGGTTCAAATCCCCATTTTGCTGAT
>ML685837.1:4700624-4725434 GCA_007922175.1 Pelusios castaneus
TTTTTTATTTCCTGATGAAGTCATAATACCTCAGGCGAGTGGGGAAGAAGGACACCGGGAGAAATTGGAAGGAGGAAGATGCAACAGGAGGGAGAATCGACAGGGCAAAGTAGGGCAATGGGCCCGGTATCTTAGGTGCCTGTACACAAATGCGAGGAGCCTGGGAAACAAGCAGGAAGAATTGGTAGTACTGGCACAGACAAGGAACTATGATATAATTGGAATAACAGAAACGTGGTGGGATAACTTGCATGACTGGAGCACTGCCATGGATGGATATAAATTGTTCAGGAAGGACAGACAGGGAAGAAGGGGGGGGAGGAGTCGCGCTATATGTAAAAGAGCTGTATGACTGCTCAGAGCTCCACTATGAAAGTGGAAACAAGATGGTTGAAAGTCTGTGGGTTAAGTTTAGGGGTGAATGCAACAAGGGGGATGTTGTGGTGGGTGTCTGCTACAGACTGCCAGACCAGAAAGAGGAGGTGGATGAGGCGTTCTATGGACAACTAACAGCCAGAAGTTTCCAGATCGTCGCAGGCCCTGGTTCTTATGGGGGACTTCAATTATCCTGGTGTCTGCTGGGAAGATAATACAGCAGTGCACAGGCAATCCAGGAAGTTTTTGGAGAATATTGAGGACAACTTCCTAGTACAAATGCTGGAGGAACCAACTAGGGGCCTTGCACCTCTAGACCTATTGCTCACAAACAGAGAAGAATTGATCGGGCAAGTAGAAGTAAATGGCAACCTCGGCAGCAGCAACCATGAGATGGTCGAGCTCAGGATCCTGATCAATGGAAGGAAGGAAAGAAGCAGAACACACACCCTGGACTTCAGAAAAGCAGACTTTGGCTTCCTTAGGGTGCTGATGGGCAGGGTCCCATGGGAGGCTGATCTGAAGGGGAAAGGTGTCCAAGACAGCTGGCTGTATTTTAAAGAAACCCTGTTAAAGGCACAGGAAGATAACATTCCGATGTGCAGAAACAACAGCAAATGTGGACGGCGACCAGCGTGGCTTAGCAGGGAACTCTGTGGGGAGCTGAAACATAAAAGGGAAGCTTACAAGAAGTGGAAGCTTGGACAGATGACAAGGGAGGCGTATAAAGATATTGCTTGGGACTGCAGGGATAAAATCAGAAAGGCAAAAGGACAACTGGAGTTGCAGCTAGCAAGAGATGTGAAGGATAACAGAAAGGGGTTCTATAAGTATATCAGCAACAAGAAAAGGATCAGAGGTGGTGTAGGTCCCTTACTGAATGGGGCAGGCATCCTCATGGAGGATGATGCGGAAAAGGCTGAAGTACTCAATGCTTTTTTAACTTCAGTCTTCACAGGGAGGGCCAGCTCCCAGGCTACTACACGGGGTAACGCGGAATGGAGAGAAAAGTGGCCCTCGGTGATGGAAAGTCAGGTTAGGGAACACTTAATGAAATTGGATGTGCACAAGTCCATGAGGCCGGATGAACTGCATCCGAGGGTGCTGAGGGAGTTGGGGGAAGTGACTGCAGAGCCGCTGGCCATTATCTTTGAGAACTCGTGGCGAACGGGGGTGGTCCCGGAGGATTGGAAAAAGGCAAATATAGTACCTATCTTTAAGAAAGGGAAAAAGGAGGATCCGGGGAACTACAGACCGGTCAGCCTCACCTCAATCCCTGGGAAAATCATGGAGCAGGTCCTCAAGGAATCCATCCTGAAACACTTGGAGGAAAATAGAGTGATCAGGAACAGTCAACATGGATTCACCAAGGGCAAATCGTGCCTGACCAACCTGATTTCCTTCTATGATGAGATGACTGGATTTGTGGATGCGGGAAGAGCCATTGACGTGGTATACCTTGACTTTAGCAAGGCTTTTGATACGGTTTCCCACAGCATTCTCATTGGCAAGTTAAGGAAGTATGGGTTGGACAAGTGTAAGGTGGATCAAAAACTGGTTAGATCAACGGGCTCAGCGGGTAGGAATCAATGGCTCAATGTCTGGTTGGCAACCGGTAACGAGTGGAGTACCCCAGGGATCGGTCCTGGGGCTGGTTCTATTCAACATCTTCATTAATGATCTTGATGATGGAATAGACTGCGTGCTTAGTAAGTTTGCGGATGACACCAAGATGGGGAAATGGTAGATACTCTGGAGGGCAGGGACAGGATCCAGGGAGACTTGGACAAATTGGAACACTGGGCCGAAAGAAACCTCATGAGGTTCAACAAAGACAAGTTCAAAGTCCTGCACTTAGGACGGAAAAATCCAATGCACTGCTACAGGCTGGGGACCGATCGGCTAAGTAGCAGCGCTGTAGAAAAGGACCTGGGGGGTTATGGTGGACGGGAAGATGAATGTGAACCAACAGTGTGCCCTTGTTGCCAAAAAGGCCAATGGCATATTAGGCTGCATCAGTAGGAGTATTGCCAGCAGATCGAGGGATGTGATAACTCCCCTCTATTCGACACTGGTCAGGCCGCATCTGGAATACTGTGTCCAGTTTTGGGCTCCCCACTACAGAAAGGATGTGGACAAATTAGAAAGAGTCCAGCGGAGGGCAACAAAAATGATTAGGGGGCTGGAGCACATGACTTATGAGGCGAGACTGAAAGAACTAGGCTTATTTAGTCTACAGAAGAGAAGACTGAGGGGAGATTTGATAGCAACCTTCAACTACTTGAAGGGTTGCTCCAGAGAGGAGGGAGCTAGGCAGTTCTCGAGGGTAACAGAGGACAGAACAAGGAGCAATGGTTTCAAATTACAGCTGGGGAGGTCAAGGTTGGATATTAGGAAAATCTCTCTCACTAGGAAGGTGGTGAAGCATTGGAATGGGCTATCTAGGGAGGTGGTAGAATCTCCATCTTTGGAGATTTTTAAGGCTCGGTTAGACAAAACCCTGGCTGGGGTGATTTAGGGGGAGTGGTCCTGCTTTTTAGAAGGGGGTTGGACTAGATGACCTCGTGAGGTCCCTTCCAACCCTATTATTCTATGATTCTATGATTCTGTATGTTTCAATGGAGATACAACCTCAATTTTGAAAATTAACTAGAAAGAATATATCAAGACTGAGGGAATTAAAACCTGAACACAGACCACTACCAATGACAAAACAGAAGCTAACTGTTTTGATGCAGTCTATGGGAGGGAGGTGGTCTAAGAGAAATATATTAGGTAGCTCCAACCCAGAATCCTGGCTTGCGTGGGGATGTTTATTAAAGGGCATCCTTAAGCCTTCCTGCTCTGTTAGACTTTCTTTCACTTTTTCTCTTAAAAGACCATGCAAGTCTAACATTCCTTTCTAATTGGAATCTGATAGCTAGAGGAGAACTCTTCAGGAAACATCTACATCTGGATACATTTAGTTCATTCCAAAAAAGGCCATCAAGTAGTGATTTTGAGAGTGTGGGGTGGAAATCTACTACAGTTGAGGTATCCTTTGCAATTCTGGAAGTCCACCTAAAAAACCCACTAAGAATAGAAATGATGCATTAAATGGCTGAAACAAAACAAAAACAAACAAAAGTATTCACGTCCTTTTGTCTTCAAGATAGGTAGCTGAAGAATCCAGAAAACTTCATGAGAAATGATTTCTCAGACAACTGCAAGCTACCCAAGCCTTCAGAAGAAATCTGGCTTTGTTAAGCAGTGACAGATTTTTGCCCTTATCATAATCCTGTTTTAGCTACTTTTTGTCTGAAGCAACAGTACCACCTTGTGGCCAGTCAGATTAAGTCACAAAAATATGCACACTGATTTCTATAACAAGTAATCTATAAGGAATTTAACACAACCAAGTGACTCTAGAACTGTGTAATTGCTTCCAATTGCTGGACTGAAGTGGACATTCAGCAAATTACTGGCCTAACACTTAGCTATTAGTTTCCACAACAACCACTGTGAATCATCAACTCTTACTCCCAGCAAAACAAGGAGTCCTGTGGCACTTTTAAAGACTAACAAATTTATTTATCACATGAGCTTTCAAGGGAGAAAATCCCACTTTATCAGATGCCTGAGGATGAGGAATTTACAGAAACTTACTCCCAGGTTCACATTGGGAATACTGGTGGTGTTTCATCAAGTACCAAGATCTCCTAGAATCACCATAAAGGTAGCAAGGAATTAATGATGTCTATCTCCCTGATTACCACTGTATGTGTGGCTCTGACATGTCCTTTCGAAAGTTACAATTAATTCCTCAAACATAGCTGATATTCACCTAGCACACACTGGGGTGTCAGAGCAAGAATCTGATCCATAACAAATCTGTATATTAAAGAGTTTACAGCCAATAATATACAACAGTCTTACTACTAGAGGTAATAAGCGCTAATTTCTGGAGTTAAAAATGGAACACCACCGTTTTAGATTAGCCAAAATTTTAACAATTTTAGAGGTATGTCTACTCTTAAAGCACTAAAATGTAAAGATCATTATCTATTAATGCTTTGCATTTTTACAGTATATAGCTTATATTAGGAACCAGACAAATTCTTCAGTCAGCATAGCTCAGGGTACCTGGGGACTTTGGCTGGCTTATCTACACTGCTCAGGGATGTGGATTTTGCACACCCAACTGATAAACAGACCTAATTTTCTAGAGAAGACCAAGCTTAGCAAGAATAGATTTAAACACACAAAAACCAACCCAAAACTTAAAATTAATGAACAAGGCCAGGAGATCTGGCTTCTAATTCCAGCTCTGCAATAGACTGTGCCCTCTTGTGCAACACACTACCTCTGTGCCTGTGTTCTCCATCTGTATTTATCTATATCACTGGAGTTGCAAGGCTTAACCCATTAACATTAAACAAAGTGTTTTGATATCCTTAGATGGAGCGCACTATCAAAATTCAAAGCATTAACACTTAGGCCATGTCTACACTTACAAGCTTATAGCAGGACAGCTTTGCAGACACAGGTGTGTTTCTGTAAGAATGCTTGTGTAGCTGCGTTATGCTGAGAGAACTCAAAATCAGCTCGAGTGAAAGGAAAGTCTCGCCTGCTGACAGCGCTATGCACAGGAGCTCTTATTCCAGCAAAATTTATGTTGCTCAGGGATGTAGGGGGTTTTTGCACTCTCCTGAGAGACAAGTTTTGCTGATATAGGTGCTAGTGCAGCCATGGCCTTAGCAAAATGAGAGCTATCTTCCAACACAGTTGGCCCTTTTCAGATACACAAAGTATTGGACAGTAAACATTCAAAGTTTTGTGACAGATAAACCTTTTCCACATAAGATTTTCACATGTCAAAAATGTTATCTGCGAAGAGCATCTAGTTTTTCTACTGTATGTATCTGGTTGAAAAAGCAGAAGCCATCATAACTTAACCCATGTGTAACATTTTATTTTGCTAAACAAGTCCTAAAGATTTCTCAGGTGAATTCTGAAGATTTGTCAGGGAGCTGAGAATATGGCAATTTTTCAAATTTAATTACCATTAAAAGAAAGAATTATAATCAAGTTCCAAAATGAACATTCACGAGAAAAGCTAGTTTAAGTGATAAATTAATATTTGACCTTACCCGTAAGTCACCTGTGCCAGGAAAATATTCACCATATTTATGGAATGATACTGTCATGACACGATCTGTTGTATAAAATGCTTCTTCAACACCATCACCATGATGGATATCAATGTCAATGTATAACACTCTTTGGTGATACCTGGAAAACCATATTATATAAAAAAGTGGAAAAAAAAGATGCAAGTGACATGATTGGGTTAGTCAGTGCTATAGTGACTTTCGGCAGTCAGAAGGTAAACATAGCACAGGAATTGAAATCCAAACTACCTAACCGAAAGAATGATAGTAATTGAAGCTACCACATCCACTAAGAAAGAAATGTAAAAAGACAGATTTGTCTTCAACACCAGAGCACTCTGCATTTAATTTAATTTGTCAACCAGTTAAAAATCTGTATTTTTCAAACCCATTCTCTTCCCATATTCTATTCCCATATTCTCCCTGCCCCAATAACTGGACCTACAAATTATCTTCAAAAGACAGAGTGAAAAAAACAGATTGTGACCATGAAAAGGAGAGGGAGGGGCTGAAGCAGATCTCAGCAAGAATAAAAAGTAGGGAAAAAATAGATGAGTGTATTAATTTAGATGGAATATATGGTCCCAAAGAATCAAAAATGTCTCATGGCCCTGTCACTGTCCAACATTAAACAGTGTTAAGCAAGATTCAGAGTTTTGTATACAAATGGCTCAGCCTGCTTAATATGGTAAACACACCATTAAATATAATTTTAATCTTTTTATTAAAGATGCAGAAGAGAAGTAAAAAGTTAAAGCATTTGTAATGTAAAATATTAAGGAAGGCATTTATTTTAGCAACATTCCTCGTTCCCTTTCCTTTTAGCAGGAGAGGTATTAAAAGGGGAAAAAACTCTTGTCGACACTCTCTTAGATGGTATAAAATATGTTAACTACCCTTCTTGTGGAAAAGGGAGGATGTTACTTGAGATAGGCTGGTGCTGTCATTCTGCTGCTATTAAAGCCCAATGCCATTTCTGAAGAAGACAAAACAAGACAAACACATACAAGGAGAAAAGAACAGCTTGTCTCTGATGTTGGCTTTCACTTATAACCTCACAGCTGAAAAAAAACTGGCATGGCACAGAGTCACAGCACCCACATCAAGAGCTAGCAATTTTTTTTTTGTCTTTGCTTTTATATACTCTTTTCTGGTTACAAGCTTATAGCAGTGTTGCAACATATAGTCTTGTCCAGCTAATCAAGACTTTTATTAGAGAGGGGAAAAGAAGAAATAAGGTGGCGAAGGAAAAGGACATGGAGATAGCATAGAGGGGAGAGATTCTCTCATCCCAAATGGTGATTGAGATTCAACCAGAGTTGGTGGAGGGGCAATGCCATCTGGGTCCCTGTCCCTGCCACCATTTTGCCAGGACATTTCTCCAGATTAAACTAAAGGAGGTTCAAGGTCTTAGGATAGAGTGCAGATGGCAGCCATGAGTCTTGATTCTTCTCTCATTGTTCAGTTAGTCCGTGTTGCAGTAGTCTGCTTCAAGATCTACCCCTGCCAAAGTCTCTTCCTGAGGATTTTTAAATATTTTCTTTCAATCACCTCAATAACCATGGAAGCCTTCTATTGTAAAATCCCTCTCATGGTACATGTGCTGAAGGAATTTTCCAAGAACATTGTGCCAGTAAATGTAGAGAATTACTTTACCTCAACATGTAATTCCTATGAACTCCTGATCTTGTAGTTTGTCTCCCTTTCCTCCCACCCACAAATGTGTTACTAAAATATGAAGTGTTTATGCTTCAAAGTCATTTCACTTATTACATATATAGTATAACAGGTTCCCAGTAGTAATAAAGTTTCAAATCAAATATTTTTCAACCTGACAAGGCATGGGTTCTCAATGCCTTCACCCTCGTGACACAGCTGGGAGGGCTCCCAGCTGCGGGCGACACACCACTGCCGCAGCTGCAGTTTCCTCCACAGCACCAGGACTTTTGGCAGCGGGTAAAGCTGCAGTAGCTCCCGCCGCTGAAGAAATTCTCCCTGGGAAGGGATTTTTGGTGGTGGGAGGATCGACCGGCAGCCCCTGCTGCCGAGAAACAGAGTGGAGCCATGCAGCTCTTGCAGAGAGCTGTCACCGCTCCAGCTTTTAAAGGGCCAGCGGCCTGAAATCAGCCTGCCACCACAGCTCTCCTCAGGTTTTTGGCAGCAAACTGATTTCACACAACATACTCAGGCACTGTGCCACGACACTCTTTTGTGTCACAACACAGTGGTTGAGAACCGCTGACTCAGAGCGCCATTTTTTATAATACTATTTTGGAAAAACAAAATCTGAAGTCTGAGAGGACATATACTGAAGCTTCCTATAAATAGGCACAATGCACAGTCTCCTTTTCTTACAGATATAATGAACAAGATAGTCTTCAATTCAAAGGAATACTTTTAAATAAAACTATTCCTTTGCACTGAAGACTATGTAAATAGCTAATATATAAAACAGGATGGATTTCCTGAAAGTTGTACAGAGTCCTTTGCTCTTGGAATTCTCTCCTGCTTTGCATGAGATGACGATTGGGATCCCTGGTTATTGCTGGGGTTGGATTGCAGGAATCATGTCCTGGATGCATGCGAAGTATTCAGGAGAGTGGGAGATTTGGATATTGACAGTTGCTATTCTCTTTGTTGCCTTCTTACATTTTATTAAAACACTCATTTTGTTCTCCCAGTTAGATTATGGCTTTCCTTTTCCATCTCAACTGTTGTGCCTTGCAGACTGGGGCCCTGTGAACTGAAGAAAGAGACAATCCAGGACCTTCTGGTCAACTTTCCCTAGAAATATTGTTTACATTTGAATTAAAGGGACACAGTCAAATTAAAAAACAAAAAAAAAAACAAAAAACCCCAAACCCTCTCCATCTGAAAATTCTGCACTTAGTATTGTTACAATTACTCCCCAAGACTACTGATAACTGAAAAGTAATTTTATCTCTTTCCTTTTTTCCAGTCTGTTTATTTGTGCATTGGACAGCACTTGACATAGTCACTTCCATTGTTTTATTAACGGTCAGTTGCATTACTCCTGTACTGTTGTAGGGGACTCACTGTGTGATCTTCTCCAAGACAATGCTTACCAGTAACAGCAAAACTGGAATCAAGAGAGTCACCTGGCAGGTATCCACAGAGAGAAATCAAAAGAAGTTGTGGGGTGGGGGAAGAGTGGCACTGACTACATGTTTAGTATTGACCTCGTACTTCCACAAAAGAGCCTTACTTTAATAAAGAAATCAGAACCTCATATTTTTAAAGACTCAGTCTCAGGAAATATGCTCAAGAAGGTATTTGTGTTTTTAAAATATGTTCAACTTCAAACTGAGACATTTACTTTACAGGAAAGGGTAGGTATCCCTGTAGAATTTAGTACCTCTTACCTAAACTAAGCCCTGCCTTAACTTCTATTTTCCTTGCTTATATATAATTTAGTATGGATTTCTTGTAGAAACTCTAACTAGGAAGAGATTATTGTGCTGGTTCAAGGCATGCTGCGAAAATTCAAGCCACTTGATCACTGTGCATTTCACAGACCCCTTTAAACATCTTAAGGCCCAAGTTCTAAGACATCTTTACATCACAAGTTCTGCTTCAATCCCAGGATGAACTTACTTCAGTAACTCAAGAATAGCGAGCACAATATCATTGACGTAACAGAAACCAGATGCCTCAGACTTCTTAGCATGATGGAGTCCTCCAGCCCAATTAACAGCCATGTCAGTCTGCTGTCTGTTTAATTTTACTGCCCCAGCTAAAAACCATTAAGAAAACAGTTAAATGTCTTCGGCAAGTATTGAAGAAAAAACTATAACATTTCTTGTAATAAGATTACCTCTTTATGTCATATCTCAAGTCCATTTTTAAAAACAAAACAAAACTTTAAAAATTTCTACCATATTTGGTATTAATCAATGCACCTGAGATTTGCTGCTTTGCACAAAGCCATATACAACACATATATTACTGCAATAAAGTGCTCCAAAGCTTCTGTGTCTCAACAACAGAAGTTTGTCCAATAAAAGTTATTCTCACTCACCTTGTCTCTCTAATATCTTGGAACTGACAGGGCTATAACATCACCACTGCTTACTACAACTAAAGCATTTTATTGCCTGGTTTTAATTATTAGTGTCACTTAATATATCTTTAAAAAAAATTAAGAAAGCCACAAAGCACCACGTATACACCATATACCTACCAACAGAACCGCCTGTTGACAGCTGGCAGAACTCAAACAATCCATCAAAAACAGGACAATCTTCTCCAACATTAACTGCACAATAAAAGTGGTGTTAGTTTTCAAGTGCATGGATCTAATAGGTTTACAAGTATTGCAAACATATATTCCTCAAAGCACTCAAAAATATGACCAGTAGTATGGTAATGATAACAGTTCAAGTTCAGCTGGAATTTACTGAACTCCATGTTTTTACTAGTTTAGTGATTAACTGGTCAAAGTTACTGAAGCTTGACATTTTCAGCCTATAGATATACTTTCAGGGACCAGAAGTACTTGTAAATTAATGAGGTTTTTTAAAAGTATTTAAAATTTCCAGAAGAGTCAGATGGGGTAATTTTTTCCCCTTCTAAATGACACCTTCAAGTATTGTAATTTGTTTACTGAATCATTTAAAATGCACTTATCTTTTGTCTAAACTACAATTTAGCTATATTTTGCAATCCATTATGTAAGCATAAGCATAGCTGATCAAATGAGGACTGCAGAATCGTGATGTGCCTTTTATGTCCCTCAAATTATCCCCAATTTTAGCAAACTCACCTGAGCTAATAAAGTCCAATTCTACTATTCAAATCCCTCCTCTCTTCACCCAGTAGCTTTTACTTCTCTTCCCCATTTCTGTAATGCTTCTTCAAAGGCAACGGAAATAGCTTTTCTCTATTCATAAAGCTCTTATCCTAGAATGTGTTTGTTTTGACTTTTACAAACTAAGAACTGACAACCATTAGGAGTGAAATTCATCCAAGTTCAATGGACCTACATATAGCACTTACCTCCAATTTAAGCCCTTACAATGGAGTTCAGGGCCAGCCACAGGCTGTATACCGAGGAGAATCTAACCCCATATTAATTACATACTTGAAGAGCATTTAGTATTTAGGGTAGTCTTGAGAGAAACACTAAAAGCTCTTTATAGACTGATGTGAAGCAGAAATAGCACCATGAACTCATTTGTAACTATTTAGATAACCCATTTATGTTCACATTTTATATACAACAGAGTAGCTAGCAATCCAGTACAGGATTAGATAAATTCAGAGACTTACATCTCTGCATCTGCTTGCTATATTCAGACATATTGTCTGGCCTTATTGATCGAAGAAATTTGATGTATTCATCACTATGGTACTTGGTCATTTCTTCAGCTGTAGCTTTATGGGGTCGCTGTAAACAAAAAAGTAAAATTAATTTTACTCAAAAAATGTTGTACAACTCGGTTTTTAACAGATCTGATTAAACCAGGGACAAAAATCATGCAACCATTCTGATCCACCTCAAAGCAGACAAGAGAAAAACTGTGTTCTATGCACACTTGGGAATGGGTACAACTCCACTTAAAAAATTAACATCCAAAATATTTTTAGGGTGTTTCACCCATTGCTGTGCTGATATTAATGATGGTAAAAAACAAACCGACATACTACCTTGAAACAAAGGGGTAAAAAACAAACCGACATACTACCTTGAAACAAAGGACTACATCTCCCCCCACCCCCATAGATCTAACCCTGCTTGTCTGCCACAAGGGCAAACCTGTGGCCCTCTTACAATCTGAAAGGTTCTTTCATTTTAAGTTACCAAAGACCAGGAAAAAAGAATGAAGACTAATTAATGTTTTCCAAATGGAAAACAAACATCAGTTCATGTTGTATTTAAGCTCCTAGAAATTATCCCTCAAATGTAAGAGGTAAAATAGGTTAAAAATTGCTGCATCTTTTAAAAAGAGTTGAAACACTTTCAGCATTGAGGCTGTTTATACTCACATAAATTTCCATTTTTCTGTACAAGCCATAATTTAGCAACAAGTTGTGTGTCATACGGATCCTATGAGGTTTCATGGGATGGCCCTGCCCATAATAATAGTTTCCAATATCACCTATAAATGAGAAACAGTTATATTTCATTGGTATTAAAAGCTAACTTTTTTGTGGCATTCCCCATCCCCATATTTAATTATTTCTTCTAGTTGAAGACTTACATACAGAGAGAGTGGATATAAAGGGTTATTCTTTAAAATTTCTCCACCCAGGTTTGGGAAGGGTCACTGTGTATGTGGTGTGATCAGGGTCTTCAATCATCTTGTCAAAACTATTGTTTAACCTAGAGGCTTCATAGCAGGAGAACCACACAGCTACATGATAACTGGTCTACCCACGGCACCCGAAAAGAAAGCTATGGAGCTTTCATAAGGGGAAAATGTTCCGCAGAAGAGTCTGCCTCCTCCATCCCCAATGCTAGAAGCAGCCACTCCCAAAGCAACTCCCAGAGAAATCCATGAGAGACAGATGCCACCTGACAGACCCACCACCACTCGAGAAAGCAGAAACAGCTAGTGAAAAAAAGCACCAGCAATACCACCAAGGTCAGCAGCCAAAGGACCTATCGGGGAAACAGCTATTGGAAAGAGCCACAGGTAACAAGATCCCCCCCCACTCACTCCCCTCCCCCCAAAAAAACCCAAAAAAAAACAAAAAAAAAAAACAGATTTCTATTTTGTTTAAAAGAAAATTCCCAAATAATTTAAAGAATAAACCTATTTAAAATTAAATCTGAATACAATACAAAATGTTATGGCCTTATTTTATGATCTGGAATGGCCAAAGCACAGCAGCTCGTGAGCCACATGTTGCTCTTTTACAGAGTCCCCCACCCTCCCATTCTCTGCCTACCAGCCTGGCGGAGGGTTTCTGCCCTGTGGCAGGGTGACAAAGCTAAGGGCTTCTGCCCTGCAGGAAAGGAGGGTTTCAGGGGTTCAGCTTTGCAAGGCACCCATGTCAGTGCTGGGCTTCAGCAGGAACATGCCCTGAGTCTCAGCAGAGACACCCCGCCAAGTGGGCACAACAAGCTCAAAAAGGCACACTCCAGATCTTGAACTTCTGAAGCGTGCTGTACACAGCTCTGAATGTCAATAAGTTTGGCCACTCGTTATAACCTATTAAACAATGTAAATAAAAAAATATACCAAAACCACAAGACTATCCAAAACTTTGAGTCAAAAGCTGCTTTTCTATATAAAGAAGGAATCAGGATAAACTATTTTTGAGATAAAGATTTATAAATATGGACAACAGATCATGCACTGTATTAAGGACTTGTTTTGTTTAAGTTTATGATGTTGGTGTGTTTAATTGAATTCCAGTTACTGTACTAATGCAGCTTGACACACATTATGAGCAAAAAGATAATTATCTAGTAAATAAGCAATATATCATTTACTATTTTCTAACATATTAAAAATGTATCAATAAGAATCTGAAAAATATTAAGCTATATATTTACTTAAATCAAATGTATATTGCTAGGGAGTTCTATCCTAGGAAATAAAAGATGTCCCAAATCTAGAGTAAAGACTCTCTTTAGTTGTAAATGAACAAATTGTAATGGTTATACCAATCAATGAGAACATATATTTCTCTTTAGACAATATGAAATAGAGATAGAAAAGCTGGTTAAAAAAATCAGTGACAAACCTAGGTTTTCCACTTAATAATTTAAATCTTGATTTAACTCAATCCATGCTGCAGAGAACTAATGGAACTACTTCAGACGTAAGGGCACGAAGCTCCTTCAGAAGCAGTAGTTCGGACAAGCCTCTAGTTTTGATCTAATTTCATGAGTTCTAATGTCTAGGGAACTACTTTGTCAAATATTTTAGAAAACATAAGTGAATAGCCTTGGAGCCAATTAGAAATTTCAGAGTGCATCCTAAAATTCATTCCTGAAAAACTTGAAATAGAGGTATTTGAGAAAATTCTGTCTCAAAGTACCTATTAGCATGTGTATTTACATATGGTTTATTTCAATAAGAAACATTCCCCTGCACATTGCTCATTTAAGCAGTTTATTTCTTTAATGAGTACATTAAATGGAATAAAAACCATTAATGTTGTCATTTCACCTTCAGAATCAAGCTTGTTTCGGACTTCTAGTTGTATGAACTTTCCCCTTATTGTTAGCATATGAGTAGCTTACTGACTATATTACTATCCTCATGTTACCATCTCCCTTTATTTAAATACACAGGACATCTTTTGACAATACAAATGTACCAGTAATACTCAGGCAATTCGGACATTACATAAAATACACAGGATTTTACTCAGTAAGTTTAATGGACAAGAAAAGTTACATAATTCTCTTAAGAACTAATACTATCTATCTAGGGCGGGTTCTCATATGAATGCCGACACCTTAGTTCTGCCTGCACATCAGGACTAACACTAGACTGAGGTCAAGGTCAATAATTTTCCTACTTTCATATACCACTGGCCACTTTCTAAGAAAGAACCCCACAGATTCATCTCCCCTCTCAAAACCTTCTGTATTATTACCATTTTGAGCCTGCAAATCATTGCCAAACCTGGTGGAAAACTGTTTAAATGTAACCTGAAAGAAAGCTGGCTTGTCTCTTGTGAAGTGGTTGCCAGGTGTGAACCTCAGTAAGTAGCCAATGAGAGCAACTGCAAAAGCAGTAACAACCCACAATGGAAAAAGGCTAGTTCCAATGCCTCTGGATTTTCTCTGGTGATTGACAATTTGTGTGGTTACTGACGAGAGACCATGGCAGGGCACAAGAAAAGTTCTAATCTTGGATATACTGCCTTGTACACCACATAATTCTTAACATATGATACCCAAGATTTTGAATTTTAATCATGAAAAGGGTCACTGCAACCTATGGAGTACCAAAACAACATGTTCAGACTATCCCTCTTAGGAGCATGCCGCCACATTCTGTGCCAGGTCAGTCTGCCAAGTAGTTCCCAGCCAATTCTTAGGCAAAGAATGCCCCCATCCCCACAGTTGATAGGTGACAAATGCAGACGTTATTGTGGCTAGCTATGTACTGGAGATTGGTATAACTTCCTAAAAATGATTCTTTACTGGCACTGCTTTCTCAGTGTCCATGAGCAAAGATAAAGAGGATAAAAACCTCAAATTAAACTAACAGATACCAAGAAGCCCAAGTTATTTACTTTGAAAATGTGCATTATCTGTTTTATTCTGATGTAGCTTGACTCGCACTGTTTCTGTACAAGTCGTGATATTCAAGACATAACCCAACAGCATGGCCATGGCTTGACTGGGTCACCTGACTTGGGCTCATGGGGCTTGGACTCCATGGCTACAAAACTGTGTTCAGGCTCAGGCTGGAGCCTGGGCGCTCAGACCTTGAGAGAGGGAAAGGTCCCAGAGACCAGGCTCTAGTCTGAGCCCAAACATCTACACTGAAATCTTATAGTCCCAGAAGCCTGAATCAGCTGACCCATACTCAGACCCAGTGCCACAGGTTTTTGATTGTGATATAGACATACCTTAAGTGAACAGGAATCTACTCAGTTTGGGACTAAAGAGGATACAATAACTGTCTACACTTGTGATGGTACGCGAGACATGTGGTAGAGAAAGACTCCAGCAGCTTTGAGGCAGTGGGGAAAGACGCTGGGAGCATACTCATGTCTTTCACCGAGTCTTTCTTCACTGAGGAAAGACTGGCAGGGGAGGCTAAAAAATAGCAGTACAGACACAAGACACACTATTTGTACATGCAGAAAGTCATGCAAGGTATACCTAGAAGGGTTCGGGCATGTACGGGACTCTACTTTCTTAAGTCATGTCTCACTGCCTGTTACATTGATACTTACACATGAACTGGGTGTACAGCACTGTAGTCTACATGCCACCGTAAGCGTAGATGTACCTACAGACAAGTATGCAGGTATTAGGATGTCTAGGTAAACAGCCTAAGTATGCTAGCTGGGCTCTGGAGATAGCAGCCAAGGAGCTTCCTGCAGCCAAAGGAAGCTCCCGGAGGTGGGTCCAATCTCCCATGCGCCACTGGTAGCGCCCCAGGCAGAGACTCCTAACTGCTAGTCCTGGTCGATGGTGGATTAATGCACAGGCCCACAGGGCCCATGCCAATCTGCACCCTGAATCCTGGCAGGAGCCATAGGATTGGGGTGCCCTGAGCTGACTGGGTTGGGAAGGTCAGGACTTGTTCTTTCCCTGCACACCTGCTCTCAGGGGGAAGATGAGACCCTTCCAGGTACCTTCCCCAGCTACAGGAAGGTCTGGGTCTGCTGCAGTGCAGTTCTGCACCCTCTCTGGAGATGGGTCTGATCTCTTAACACAACATTCTAGAGATTAGTTATTAAGGTAGTATTCACAACAGAGATGGTCTTACTGTTTTGTTTTGGTTTTTTTGTCCTCAAAAGGTTAATGGATAAAGACACAAAGGAAATTAAAAGAAGCATTTCATCTTACTGAGTAAAATGAAGTATTTTTAATCAGTCCTCCTAATTTTTTTTTAAGCCTCTAATTGGAACAGCTTTTAAATATATTTTTGGTGTTCAAGTCCTTCTGGGAAGAGCATGTTTAAGAAACTTGGGATATTTTGGAAATGCACAATGTTGCAGCACGTCTCCCTGCATGGAATTTACTTGGTCAAAGTATGTAAGTTTTCATTTTAAAAACCTGCCCTTGTATCTTCCATAGATGTATTCATTTAATCTATCAACTTTTATTTTCATCTGTAAGCAAGTCCCCCTTTCCAGGAAAATATTTATAATAAATTTGGCACCTATATGACAAATAGAAGCAGTCTGCATGTTTGGCTAACAGGAATATAATGATATTTTCCTTTTAAAGGTAAAATGTAAAGAACACCATTAGAAACTATGAAAGGCCATTTTGACACTTACGGTGACATCTACAGCACAGGGATTACATGGGTAGCTCTATACCACAGTGAAAGGCAGCTGCACTTACACATTGCAATGATAAGCAAGGCTACATGTGGCAATGAAAGACTCCAACAATGTGGGAGGCAGTGTGGAAAAAGCAGACGTAGGTGACAGGATACTGTGCTGCTGAAAATAGCAGATTAGAAATGGAAGAAGCCACTGCTTAGGTGTGTAGAGAGAATGTAAGGTAACCCTAGGGGCTAAGCGTGCTGGGCACTCTACTCTTCTAAGCTATGCCATACTATCTACATTGATATTTATATCCATGGTAGCTAGACATGAAGGCTATGTCTGGCAAGTTAGTTCGAATTAAGGAAGCTTAATTCGAACTAACTTAAGCCATGGCTACACCAGGCTTTCACTAGTTCGAATTAAGGGCTTCCTTAATTCGAACTAATAAATTTGAATATGCTATTCGAACTAAGGGTTAATTCGAACTAGTTGGTTCAAATTAACTAATGTGGCCATGTTAGTTCGAACTAATTGCTTAGTTCAAACTAACCGGCCCATTGAACTCAATGCAATTCGCTAATTTGAACTAAGCAAGTGCCATGAATGGCACTTGCTTAGTTCAAACTAAATTTTGCTAGTTCGAATTAAGTTAATTCGAACTAACTAAAATTAGTTCGAATTAGTTAGTTCAAATTAACTAATTCAAACTAACTTTAGTAAGTGTAGACGTAGCCGAAGTGTCCGCACCCTATATGCTGCTATAAATGTACACATACCTTGATGACTACCCTAAGACCACATCTTCCACCACAGTTACTCTGGTGAATCATGCACATTTGATTTTTGCAAGTGTAGGGGCATCTTTGGTAAGCTGGAGAAAACTACAGAGGGGAGGGAAAGAGAGAAAGAAAACCAAGAGGAGAAAAAAAAAGATGAGAAGTGAAAAAGTTGAGGATGGAAAAATGAGAGAATAGACAAACCCCCCAGCAATTTCTGGGACAAGAGGCAAATCTATCAGCTTATCACAAGAGAGTTTCAGCTAAGAAAGATTGGTCAGACTACAGAATAGCAGTTCCCAGTCAATTATACTGTTTGTCAGTCACAAATAACTACACTAACACCTTTCATGTGTCTGACAGAGTAAGATTTTACCCACAAAAGCTCATGCAATAAATAAGTCTGTTCGTTTTTAAAAGTGCCATAGAACTCCTTTGTTTGGTTTTGCAAGAACACTGAGATACAAAGTCTTGCAGAAGAAATCTTCTAAGCATAAACTGGAACAAACCAAATAGAACTTCAAAATTAAGACTAGCTCTCTCCCCCTACACAGAAATCATGTTATGCTACAAAAATGGGAGACCAAGGGTTATTTATTTATTTTGCTTCTTTCAGTTTGTCTCACAGCATTAGAGCTAAGATGGGTGCACAGGTTTTTTGTTTTTAGTTTAGCTTTCTTTGCTGTAAATGCTAAACACCCATAGCACCCCACAGAGCTCAAAAGGATCTGCCAGTGTTTATTAACTATTTAAAAAGAAAAAGTCGAGCCATATATCCTTTAAAAAAATCTAACTTGATTTTCAGTAGCTGCAAGCAAGCTTACAAGGCATCGAAGGACCTACAGAAACACTTCAAGAGGCTGTATCTTTAGTAAGCATTTTTACAGCAGTAGCAAACTTTCTCAAGTCAGTTCAGTAACAAGTACGATAAAGAAGTCAGTCTTATACTAGTAAGGTCATCGCCAAAGATAATAGACCTTTATTTTGTAAATTAAGCTATATATACAATAAACTACTATGCATCTAAAACAAGGCAATACATCTACTCAACTGAAATAAAGTTTCGGCCACTACTTTACTATAATGTACTTCAAAAACATTACACTTGAAGTAACTGTACAATAATTTACAATAATTTCTAATCCACCTCTCCCCCCTCTTCTCCCCCAAATAATAATTTATTCTCACTCATTCAATTCCATGTGAAAATTCTAAGGTCACTAGTAAAGTAATTACAAATGTAACTACAAACCATCAGATAAATTTGTGCTACAATATTTGTAAAGTCAGTCCTAAGACCTGCAGCTTCATTTCAGGCTTTTCTATCTGTTTTCAATGTCTTTTCTACCAGAGTCTTAAGCTTGCCAGTATTATCATGCCCGCAGTTAAAACCAGTGAAGCACCATTACAAGAGTACAGCTCAGAGGCTGATGTATGATGAGTTTCCAGACTACTAGGCACAGGGCTTGGAAAGACATAAGAGTTTTCAGTTTTAGAGTTTTTTACATATGTACATAACATGCTGAGCTGTGGCTGATCTCCATTATAAGTCTTACTGTATTTAAACAGCATTTGAGCAAGGTAGTGCCCTGCCCATAATTCAAACGGGTTTAGTTTTGCCCATGGCGGGTGAAACCAAAACATGTTCCAGCCTAGATCCCTTTAGTGTCAGTGTAACATCCATATTAAAGTATGCAAGAAACACACCAGAAAAGGTAATCTAAAAATACTTGTAATGTGTTTGTATATTGATATAATATATCAATAAGCTGGAAGAACATAAAATCCATCTCTGACAAAGGTTACATCAGACACAAAAATCGGGGAAGTAGTAAACAGTACAGGTCATGGATAGAGTGATCCAGACTGATTAGTAAACTGGGAAGTAAGCAAACCATGTATATTTTAACATGGCTAAATGGAAACATAGGTATGGCTTACATTCACTGCCATGTACAAGATGGGGGATTTTATTCTGGGAAGCAGGGACTCCAAAAAGAATTTGGGGATAATCAGCTGAACATGAGCTCCCAGTTCAATGTGGCAAAAAGGGCAAACGTAAATAGGACTAGAAAAGCTATTTGATTTTTGAATTTGGCACTGGTACGACAGCTGCTGGAGTATTTCATCTAGTACTGGTGCCTATATTTCTGGAAGAATGTTAATAAATTGGAGAGGGTTCGAAGAAGAGTCAAAGAATCATTAGAGGATTAGAAAATATGCCTCACTTATTTTAAGAGACACACTGAGCTTAACTTATTTAGTCTAACAAAGAGAAAGTTAAGGGGCAACTTCATTATAATTTATAGATAGCTAAATGTGGAACAAATATGATAGTGGCCTCTGGCACACAAAGATATAACAAGATCCAATGACTAGAAGTTGAAGCTAAACAAATTCAAACTGCAATAAGGCATATATTTTTAACAGTAAAGGTAATTAACCACTGGAACCATTTACAAAGAATCATGGGAAATTCTTCATCATTGGCTATTTTATATGAATACTGGAAGTTTTTCTAAACACTATGCTCTAGGAATTATTTTAGTGAAGTTCTATGACCTGTGTTATTCAGGAGGTCAGACTACATCACCACCATGGTCCCTTGGAGTCTACGAATATACTCATCAACTGCAATGTGCAGGTACAGTGTTAGAAAACTGTACAGTATGGTTCTACACACTCCACTTAACCACTTCAATAGTTCATTATATCTAAGCACTGTTCTAGTCTATGCAAACAAGGACTCAAGATTTGCAAAACAAAATACCGTTTTAATATAAAAGTCAGGAGCATTTAAGACCGACGTTGACATATGTGTCGGACACCTAGAAGCAGTTCCAAAAATTTAAGTGCCTAGGGGTGGGGAACTTTAGGGGGCCCCTCGCTGCTGAAAAGCCACCACCACTCTCAGTGGTGCTGCAAGGAAGAAGCCCCCACTCCCCTGCCCAAAAAGCCACTGCCAATTTCAGCAGCACTGAGGGGAAGCAACCACCCCCTGTATCTCCATCCGACACCAAAAAGCTGCAGACCAAGAAGTTGCAAGAAAAAGAGAAAAAGAAACCACAAGCAAAGAAAAAAAAGCAGTGGGCAAAGTGCCCTGTCACCAAAAAAACCCATGCACCACTCGATGCAGTGGAGGGCTATTGTTTTTCCCCCCACCAGGGGACAATTCCTTCAGTGCTGCAACACAGCTAGGCACCATGGTACAATTGCTGGGCACCACAGTACCTAGGTGTTGTCAAGCCTTGATTTAAGATACATGCCTGCACTGCACACTAAGCCCAGGCTCTCTCTCAGGTTTGAGCCCTTAGACCCCTTTCCACCACAAACAAATCCATTCTGACTCAGTTCAGCAAGCAAGGACCATGATGGGGTGAGTCAGAACTCAAATCTCACTATACTTGCAGCATGGATACAGCTGGAGCCACAGAACTGTGTCTGAAGGTTTGCACAGGGCAATATAGTCATGTTAGCATGGCTAAGAGATTCAGGTCCAGCACATGGTAATCCATGTTTACAATATGATATGGACAGGGAACTTCTGGACATGTTCCCAAGCCTGAGTTTGGAATCCAGAAGAGCAGGTCTCACATTTTACAATGCAGTGTGAACATACCCTTAAAGCAGTGGTTTTCAAACTTAGGGGTGGGACCCAGTACCGGGTCGGAGACCCTCAGGCACTGGGTCCCTGCACCCTTGCTGCCACCGCCAAAAGACTGGAATGCATTTCTCAGAGATGTAGTTGTTGGATCCTGGGAATAAATGATTTTTTTTTCAACTGGATCCTGAGAAAAAAAGTTTGAAAACCACTGCCTTAGAGCATGCACGTACCAATTCTAAAGAGCAGCAACAGAATGAATTTACTTTAAATGGTGCTATGGATCTGTGTTATCTCAGCATTTGTGTCACACTTGCTCAGTTCAAGTAAAATAACGTTTTCTTCACTGCAAATAGCCTATGATTTAAAAGTCAAGCTAGGGTTCTTTCTAACTCAACATCACCACTTCCAGCATTAAAAATTCTGCAACACGGAGTTAGTTTAACAACTGTTAAAAGCATGAGCCAGAGTTTAAAGAAAAAAAAACTCCAGCAAAAGTAGAACCTCAGAGTTATAAGCCGACTAGTCACCCACACACCTCATTTGGAACCGGGAGTATGCAATTACGCACCACAGATTTACCAAAAAATACAAAATCAAAAGCCTACTAAAAAAATAAAAGGAAAGCAACATTTCTCTTCTGCAAAGTTCCAAAGTTGTATTTAATCAATGTTCAGCTGTAAACTTTTGAAAGAATCACCATAATGTTTTGTTCAGTTACCAACCACCTCCATTCTTGAGATGTCTGTAACACTACTATAGTTCTCCCATTGTTAACTGAGTTTTGGACTATAACAGGACTTAAAAGTATCAAAACTGTTAATAAGACAGGTAGATGTTAACTTTAATACACATAAGCAGCAGATTTGTCAGGAGAAATGATGATTTGATACATTTACTTTCTCTGCCAATAGCCATATAAAGTTATTACAAAGCAGGGAAGCTACTAGACTACATCTTAAAATACACCTCACTCAATTACAGCACCTATTTAGTAGTTTTTAGTGTACACTTAACTTTTTAATTTTTAAAATTTTTTTAGAGAAAAAGTGAATATAAGAAAAATTCAAATGAGCTGTTTCTATACAGGGGTCTTTATTCCACAAATTGCCGAGAAACCTTTAATAAACTCCAGTCTGATTTCAGTTCTCTATGTAAACTTGCATTTACCCACAGATGTACTTCCATATCTGTTGTATTATTAGATATTTTCATACTGCTACTATTAGATCATTTAAGGTTGTAAACACTTTCCCTTTCCATGCAGCAGAACATTTACAAACCTCTGTGGGTACAACCCAGCTTGGCAATCAGAACGAACTGTGAAAGTATTAAGATTTTTTTTTTCCAAAAAGTGATTATAATTAGTTTTTAAAAATTCTCTGATGAGCTTTGCTAATTTTTAAGTGTGCAGTTTTGACCTATACATGTGGAAAGAAAATCTAAAATAAACCATTGACTTTGACACTTCATTTAATATTGGTTTCAGGTTTAAGAAAAAGTCTTCTGAAACATTTTAACCCAGATGAACGCTGGGTTATATTGATGATTACAGTAGACAATGGGAAAGATGCTCTGACAGAGACAGCCAAATGTTAAATAATTAACTAGTTAGAAGTCTGAACAGCAATGAAAGAAAATACTGAGTTTCCAAATGGCCAAAAGAGTGTGCATTAGCATGGAAATTTGAGGTGGCTGACACTGATTTGATCACTAATTCATCACCCTGCGAACACACAACTGTTCCCTAACTCACTGTTTTTTCCTTCTCCCTCTTCAATGTAGTTTTTCAGTTGTGTAAGGCACCAAGCAACTATACTTACAATTCTTATGGCGACTACTAAAATGCCAGAATACTACGCTCTAGTTAAATGGTGCCTATATTTATCAGGCAGCCTTTGCTTTTTCTAATTGTAATTTTAAAAATTAAGTATAAATGTTTGCAATGTGGAAGACAAAAACTGTAATGAACTACTAGCGCAGCATTCCCTTCAATAAGACTAACAGTGCCTACTATTCTTCCAGAAAAGAGTCAGACCCAGTTTCAACAAAATTCTCCTTAGAAGGGGCCTCCTTTCCCCCTTATACTGAACAAAGAACTAGAGTGAAGGACAAAGAGAAGGGGGCGGCAACCACCAACTCTGCCTGACTTGGCAGCATGTTAGAAACCCTGATTAGGCCCCAACAAATCTGCCATTTTTTCTGAACAGACAAGGTAGGCAAGGTAATGTCTTTTATTGAACCAACTTCTGTTGCTGGTGAGAGAGAGAAGCTTTTGAGCCACTCAGAGCTTTTCTTCAGCAGATCTACCACAGCAGCAGCATCTCTGGCACCACCTAGGCTGAAGCCATTGCTCTCCATATCCCTAATTACCACAATGCACGATATAGACACTGCAACGCAGCCTCCCCACTATTGCAACCAGCAGAATTCTCCTCTCTGCACCCAGTCCCAACTCTCAAAGTAAAAGCCATCCCAGGCATCCTTACTTGTTTGGCGCCGACCAATAAATTCAACCCCGCACGGTGCGAGCAAAAGGAACTTTGTGCGGGAGAGAGATGAGGCGGGGCCCACCTTAGCTGTGCTGCAAACACAGAAACTCAATGCATCCCCCACATCTCAAACATCGCTTAGCCACGTACCGTTGGGGCGGGGGGTCACGGCAAGGCAGCGCTCTGCCGACTAGGTGAGCGGCAGGCGAGCCCGCCCTAAGCCCAGAGGCGCATCCAGACTGGAGGAACCGTCCCCGGCGTGTGCCGGCCGGCCGTCGACCAGACCCCAGGGTCGGTCTGTGCTAAGGGGACAACCGCCGCCTCCATCCGTTCTCCGCACGAGACACGGAGGCGCCGGGCGAAGCGCTGCAGCGACCCCAGAGCCCATTCCACGCCCCAGCGGGGGCTGCCATCGCCCAGCAGCCGCCCGCCCTCAGCCCCAGCCTCGAACAGCACCAGGCCCGGCCGCCCCGAGGGGGACCATGGCCGAGCCCAAAGGGGTGGGGGGGACAGCGGGGCTCCGAACCCTCCGCTCGTGGCGCCGCGTCTGTTCCCCCCGCTCACCGTCATAGTAATAACAGACTTTCTTCTTGCCGCCACCCTGACTGTACGCCATGGGGACGCCGGGGCCGAGCCGGGCGGGAGGGAGCTGCGCGAGCGTGAACTCGCGACGCCGAGGGCAGCGTAAAAGCAGCGGCGGCAGCAACGCGCCGACCAGACCATGAACAGCGGGGAAGGGGGAGGGGAGGGACGGACGCGCCCACTCTGCCGCGTCCCGGGGGGAAGGAGTGCGCGCCCTCACGCTCTACCCGTCGCTCCATTCAGCTCCCCCTCCCGCCGCCAGCTAGGGCTGCATGAGGATCCGCGCGGAGAGACCACATCGCCCGGGCCGAGCGGAAGGCGCGGCCCGTTACAAATGAATTGGGGGTTGGGGCTTCTCCCTTAGCGGTTCACAATGGTACGGCCCTCCGGCCTGCGCGAAGTAGCGGACGACGCGCTCGCTCCCCCCTTCCCCACAATAAGGACAGGACGGTATCGGGCGCATGCGCGAACCTCCCCTCCCCCGGACACCCACCACCAGCCTGAATCCTGTCACGTGCTCCAGGAGGAATGCTGGGAGGGGGCCATCATTTAGCTGGATCCTTTCTGCTTCAATGAATGTTCGACCTGTAGCTGCCAGCCCCCGCTCACCCAGGCCCCCCCCCCGGCCCCAGGCCCGCTCTAGGCAGAGCTGCTGGAACTAGACAGAGCCAGCCCTCAGAACCGGGCCCAGAGTAAATTCTGGAGAGCATAGCACAGGTGATAGCTGGGGGAGTAGGTGGAACGATTCCTTTCCCCACAAGCTAGAGAATAATTTGGTTATAGAAAGTCTTAAATGATCCTTTTCAGCAATGGAAGAAGGCCCAGTAGAGCAGGGGAGCCCCTTGACAGCAGCAGTCAGAGGAAATGTAGGCCAGCATATACTACCCAACCCTTAC
>ML685837.1:4725834-4760596 GCA_007922175.1 Pelusios castaneus
CACACGAAGTGGGATTTTCTCCCACGAAAGCTCATGCGATAAATAAATCTGTTAGTCTTTAAAAGTGCCACAGGACTCTGTTGTCTGCCTTCGCCTAGGCATTCATTATACATGCTGGTGATGACCTGCAAAGGTTGACAGCTGTGCTCAACTTTACTCATGGGGCCTTAACTTGCAACATTAAGGTAGAGGATGGCTCTGTACATACAGAGAGGTAAATGAAAATCTTAGCTGAGATTTTACTTCAGTGATTGTCACAAGCAGCATTAAAATTAAGTATCTGCCACACCCCTCTCCAATACGCATTAATGCAAGGATCTCAAACTCAAATCACCACGAGGGCCACATGAGGACTAGGATATTGGCCCGAGGGCTGCATTACTGAAACCTTTTCATACAATGATGCAAAAGTATAGTCAAAAATGAAAAAAAAATTAAGAATAATATAGTATGCTATTAAAAGTCAAGATAGCAGTATCAGGAAGAGTAAGCAAATAAACACTTAAAATTTTACATTATAAATTATAATTATTTTACAAATACCTGGTGGCATTGCAGGCTGCAGGAAGTTACATGTTACATGTGATGATTTCACTTAAAAACAGAATTAAGGAAGTCCATTCAAAGTAGTGTATTAGCTAATATTTTCTAACTTATAACTGTATTTAGACAGAGGGTTATCTTATGTTCTTCCATTCAGAGTTCATTTTAACAGTATCAAAAGCTGTTGGTCAATGGCTCCCAACCCATGGACTGCTTGTCACCCAGTCAGCACACAGCTGCAGCCCATGTGACATCCTCCGGGCCATATAGGTAGTATATATTGTGTGGATCATGCAGCCCACATAAGACAGAGAGCTGCATGTGTGACCCACAATTGTAAATAGGTTGATAACCACCACTGTAGGTCATATGATAGCTGTGACTGACGCTGTTGTTAGTCCTAAGTTAGAGACTATAAATGTCTCATACCTAAAAAAAAAGCACAATGCCTACTTACTGCATGCACAGTAACCAATTTTACAAAGTAAAACATTGCACAGCCAAGATCAAATGGTCAAGTTTTCCATAGTTTTGGTGTTTGGGTTTTTTTTTTTTATATGCACTGTGAACTCTCCTAGAGGTCAAATCCCCTTCTCAATTCTCAGTAGATTTTGCCTGGAATCTTCCCTTCCCTTTATTAATTATGGATTTTTTCAGTGAGGGGAGGGGACGGAAAGAGGGACAGAAATGTGTACATCCCTTGCATGTATTCAGCCAATAGGTAGACATAGTTATGAATATATGGTTAGGACACCCACTTGGGAGGTGGGAAATGCAGGATCCAGTCTCCCTGCGCCAAGTACTCTTTTACTATCCACAATGGAACAATTTCAATAGGAGAGACACTCAGTGGTTAGAGCACTAGTGAATGGTGTGGGAGACCCTATTTCAAGTCCTCTCTCCCTGTCAGGCATAGGGGAAAAATGAAACCTGGCTTCACCACATCCCAGATGAGTTTTCTAACCACCAGGCTAAAAGTTGTAAGGTGGGTACCACCAGCTCCATCCCATGTTTTAAGTGGAGTCAGGCATGCACCTACATCATTCTCACAAGGAACAACTCAACTGAGTAAAGTGGCTGGACTTCAGAAGAAGGTTCTTGATTGTGTATCACTAGGAAGGACAGACGCCTCCCTGCAACCCAAACTTAAGGTACATTTACACTGCAATATAAATCCAGGTCTGAAAAACTTCAGCTCAGTGCTGGATTTATACTGCATTGTAAATGTACCTTAAGTTTGGGTTGCAGGGAGGTGTCTGTCCTTCCTAATGATGCATTTCATTGGTATTTTCTGTCCTACTGAAGGCACCTTTCGAAGAGAAGAATGATACAGACATGGTAGACCCCAATTGGCTGATGCGGCTTGTGATGGGTTTGCACCAGTCACTGCTGGACTGGTGCCTCCTGCTGGTTGTTCGGGGATTAGCTTCAAGCCAATACCACATCTCCGGTCTCTGCACTGTCATTCTTCCTTCCAGTTCGTGTATGACCTTTCCCACAGCTGTTAGGACCATAACCTCTTCTTTGTGACTTGGTTCCCCAGCCAAGCCACAAACCATGTTCCCTCCTTCTGGGAGAGGTTTGGCTTCTCAGGAGTCCAGCCACTTTTCCTAGTGGCTACTGCAGTATCTCATTCACCACTTCCTCAATGATGCTTGCAACAACTTATCCTACCACTTCCCAATGGTGAGTAAGGGGAGGGAAGGGACCCAGACCCACCCACTACTCTGGGTCCCAGGCCAGGAACCTCATGGATTGGAGCATACTGCTGCCACCCTGAGCCAATTCCCCCACCTGTAGCACCTTCTCTGCCCACCTTCAAGACCTGCTTGCAGCTACTAACAGCAGTAACACTGTCTCAGGTGCTACAGACCTCTCAACCTGCAAGAGACACAGTCTTCCCTCTTTGCGCTCCAGACGGTCACCACTTTGTTCTGCCCTGCCCTGCAGCTTCTTTTATATGATCCTGCTGGCATTTGATTGGCTGTTTCTCCCAGCCTCTCTCCTATTGGCTGCCTCCCATGCAGTGTCCTTAGGACTGCTTTTAATCCCTTAAGTACCAGTATGGGACTGATGCCCCCTCACACTGCTCAGTGCTCAGGGCTCTCAGTATAGCCCAGGGGTCTGCTACCTGTGGCTCCGGAGCCACATCCAGCTCTTTGGCTGGCCCCTTGTGGCTCTGGCCCCCCCTGCCACTGGGAACCATGCAGGTGGCCCACGCCTGGCTCCAGGCTCCAGGCTCCCCACCACCACTGGGGAACCCTGCGGGGGGCCCATTCCTGGTCCCAGGTTCCCCCACCTCCGCCATGGGACCCTGCTGCAGGTGCCCTGGCCCAGCTCCCTCAACCAGGAAACCACATCCATTGCGGCTCTCAAAACACTTGGTTATCGAAGGAATTTTAAAAAATGGCTCATCTTGTCTTTCGGGTTGCCGACCCCTGGGCCTTTGATGCCTTCCTATATTTACTTGTGCTTCTGGAGCAGGGCTACAAGCACATAGTAGTAGGATCATGTTGTCATGCAGACCTGAGATGACCAGGAGAGGATCCAGAACTTTTGCATGAAGAAAGCAATGTTTCTGGAGCTTTTTGATCAACTTGCCCTGACCCTACAGTATCGGGACACATACTAGGGTGGCCATACTGGTCCAGAAGCAGATTTCTATAACCATCTGGATGCTTGCCACTTCTGACCGCTACAGGTCTGTTGCTAACCAATGTGTGTGTCATTCCATTGTCAAATATTATATTCTACATATTTGCTATATAAACAATGCCTGGTCTTATAGCTATTTAAATGTGATGTGGATAGAATGTTGTTTACAGCCAATTTTTCTCGTGTGTGGTGTGAAAGAAGTAAAATTGGGAATCCTTAGTGGAAGATAATTTTAACAGCCACCTCAATGGTGCCCACACTGTCAAATGGCAATGAGAAAATGAAGCCTGTGGTCCTTTGCATTTTCCACCGCTCTGCTTCTCTCATTCCAGCTTAGGGTTATTCATACCAGCACTGGCCATAAGGGAACAGTCCTGAATGCCTATGGAGATGGATTGGGCTGCAGGCAGGCCTTCTCGACTCCGGAGGTACCTCATCTCACCTAAATATACAACACAAAACGCATTGTTATCATGAATTTAATCTGATCCTTTTAAAATCCGGTGTCAAAAACATGTGAAAGAATCTATGAGACAATTATTTGGGTCAATAATTGCCTGATAAACATTCAGTGTTTCTATTAACAATCATTAACGTAACAATAATGTGCAGTAGCTGACTGTTTTTGAATCAGAGGTTTGTTGTAAGAAGTATCATACCTCTACTATGTGGGCATTCTGGTATACTCAAGAGTATGCACTCAAAACAGGCTTATCTACACTAACGTTTTATCAGTATAGTTCAATCAATGTAAGTCTGTGAGTGGGCATTCTTTCTTCGTAATAAGAGTGGCCCCTTTTGGTTTAATTTAACCCTCTTCCAAAGTGATATAAGAGAATCCACATGGAGAGTTATAGTTGTATAACTACATCAGTTCAAATTCACGCTGTAGCTTACATTACTGTAACTTTGCTATGTACACAAGCTCTTAAACAGAGTGAGTCTCCCCGTTTTATGGCAATACCTCTTCAGGCCCAATTCTCTGTTGCTTTGCAACTTGCATAATTTTTTATGTCTGAGAAAAGTGAGTGAGTGTCAGTATAAAATGTTACTTTTCTGCTTTAATAGCATATTTTACATTTATATTTCCGCAGCAGCTTCCCATCAACTTTTTATGCACCAATTATTCTAATTTATAGAAAAAACATCCTTTGTACTGGAAATGACTTTCATTTCAGCAAGGTTTGAAATATTAAAATTTGGAGTAGGGGTTCCTTCAGGCAAAAATCTTACCTACTTTGGAGACATCATACCTTCTTCAACCTAAAACTTTTGCCCCAATACATTATGCATAGTGGCGTGCCAGGAAGTCAAACTCATTACATGAAAGTTTTTTTGTTTGTTTTGTTTTTTTAAAGACGGGATGGGGACTCCTCTCCGTTGGAAACGACAAATCATAATTTCAGCTATGCATCTCAGATCCACTCTCAAATTCACAGACAAATTGTACTCTGTGCAACATTAATGGGTTAGATGACTATTATGTTATTTCAGTATGTCATTATAGGTGAGTACAATAGTGAGCTGTAGGTTTTAATTTTATCTTCTAACTGTAGTCTACTACCTGTTAACTGGATAGTCTGAACAAAGTCTCTTACAGTGTTTTACTCATTTCATCCAGAATATTTTTATATTAACACTATAATTGTTCTCAGAGTGTTTCATTACAATAGGATGTTTATGGTAAGAGATTTTATACTAGTTTAAAGCCTATATTTACTGGTAAAAAACTGCATGGCAAAGACTCTTTAAAATAGACATATTCATGGCCTTCAGCTGTTTCTAGTCAGTTTCACAATGGGGAGTTTTGGAATGACATGAAATGTTTCACCTAAGGCACACTGATCATAAATATTCTGAGTAAACTGGAAAAAAACCCTTCAGAAACAATGGACTGTTCAAGCTTTTCCTTTCTTTGATGAAAAATAAATTCTGACTTAGTCATAACAAAGTTATATGTATCAGAGAATCTCCTCCAACAATAGCCCAAAGTAGGAAATTGAAAAAATTATTGATTGTTGGATTTAGCCTTAGTTACATCAGAGAAGAATGCAAAGAATATATGCCACAAAGTCAGAAGTCATGGTATTCTACAGGCAGATCCCTTTCTCCCCCTCAACCAACTATAGCAGTGGAAAAAGAGACAGAAAGCCAGTTATTAGTTAGCCAACCTTTAGTTAAATGGTGCAAACCCCCAGATAGACACTTAATCTGTTTACAGCTGCCTTAAATCAATTTAGCTGAATTCAGTAACTGTTCAAATTAAGCTAAATCAATATACCCGTCCCCCCACCTGACACTTGTAAACAGAGCTTCCCACTGTAGCTGTTAAGGATAACAGTTCAGAAATTAGCAAGAGCCAGAGTGAGTTTGTTAACTTATTCCCAGGTCATAATGGGATGGTTTTAAAATGGAATGAGTCCTGACTATTTTGGAGGCTGGGGAAAATGGTTTAAAACAGGGGTGTCAAAGTCATTTAGCCTTGGGAGCCATTTTTGTCAGCAACTCAGTCTGGTGGGCTACAAAATGATATAAGAAAAAATAAACCTCACAGCAACTACTTGTACACATGGTCTGTAGTCTCTTGACCGTTGGTGTGGAAAAAGAAACCTGCTACTCTAATGAAGTTGGGTAAATCTTTATGTATCTTTTATTTTATGTGATCAAATATAATTCATTCTTAACAGATTTACATAGGGAAAATCCTGGGTTGGTACAACCATTGTGGGCCACAGCAGAGCAGATTGCGGGCTGCAAATGGCCCACAGGCCGCATGCTTGACACCTCTGGCTGTGAAGTTAGGTAGGGGGGCCACGTGGAGCAGTTTGTTTATGAATGCAGGAATGTCCCTTGAATCCTTCTGAGAGCACTCAAGAAACATTCATGGAGTACACTGCAATATTTTCCTGATGGTTTCTAGAAATGGCAGCCTTCTTTCTTCCTCCATGGTAGGACACTTTCCTATGCCAGTCGGTTTGGCAGGCACCACTGCAGTACACAGGCTAGTAGCATAGAGGCCTAGGCATCTTCAGGATGCTCACAGCAGCTGTGCTCTGTCCACCTGTGTTATTCCCACAGGTTAGAGATCAGTTAAAAGCACAATTGCCTGTGGAAAATGGTGTGAACATTCAGTGCCATTGCTCTATACTCAGTTTCACTCAACCAAGTAATTCCCTCACTGCTGGCAGCCTATGCTCACCCTGGGTTGTGCAGTGAACAATACCTTGTACAAGTACTCCCTAGCAGTGACAATGAGTGTGTTTTGTTTAAGACTTTAAGGGAGCAACAGAAGGGGATTTGAGTCTTACATTTCACTTTGTTCCGACTATACTGACTGGTACCTCCATTACCCCAGAGACTCAGTTTACCTGGTTGTCTCAAGCAGTTTATATTAAGTTTAATTAAAAACACTATTCTGAGGTAAAATTAATGTGGGCTGCTTGCTTAATGGTTCAACACCCTCGGAAATATGAATACAGCCCATTGATCAAGAACAGACATAGAGCAGAAAATTCTTCGGAAACAAAGCTGCCATTATTTGTTTTCACATTAATACAATAAAATCTAAATATTGAGAATGTAAATCAGTTAAGCAGAGAGCCAAGTGACAGTTAACAGTTAGATAGAATGTAGCTGCTCCACTGAAATATCCTATTTGAGAAATTACATAAACATAGAAATTACACAAAACATCAATGCTTATCAATAACTTATACTCTATACTTTATACCTATTAAAAATCCCTAATAACCTATGTCATTCAACAAATGGTAATCAGTCATTTGTGGAATGGGTGGAGATGAGTCCATCTCACTCAAACATCATTCATTCAGCTTTATTGACAGGCAGACCACAAGCACTCTTTTACTTACAAAACCCTGTAAATCATCCCTCTGTTTCATCTCATGGATCCTTTTCTGCTCTGTCACAGGCAGAGGATAGCCTCAGAATCTGTACACTTTGCTGGAACTTAGTTAGCAGATTGCCCAGATCCCTTAGGGCACCAATGCCTTACCGAAGTTCTTCAGGTCCGGTTTTTCCACTGGTGCTGTCCAGGTTTGTCTGCGATGGACTTGGATTGCTGGCAGTGTCCAGGGTCCGATATTTGTCTTGACAGCTCCTGAGATCTTTGCTTCAGGTTTCACGCTCTTCCTGGGGGCTATCAGTCTCTAACAAACCTTCCAGTGATTGGCTGCTCTTCTTATAGCCTCAGGGAGGGAGGGGGAGGAGACAACATACAAAAACATGCCAAAGGAAGGGGCCAGGAGGGGGAACATGACAGAACATCAAAAGGAGGGAGGGAGGGAGGGATGAAGGAGAGCATGACAGAATGATAAGGGGTGGGGGAAGAGGGGAGTGGAATGTACCAAGACATGAAAGAGGAGGAGCAGGAAATAGAGGATTATTTAGAAAGGCTAGAAAAAGAAGAAGAGGGGGCGGGGGTTAAAGAGTGGTACAGTAAGGAAATATAAAGTTTATTAAATAGGATTCTAATAATGTTAAGAAAAATGTGTATTATACAGTACTCCTTAAAGGATATGAGAGAGAGCGGTACCACTTGATCATTCACAAATTGAAATGACCTATTCTACACTTATCTCTTCTTGCTAACTACTCACTTTTCATGACAAAATGTTCCTAATTACTGTTGTTACTCTGTTACTGTTCCTAATTACAGTTGTTACTTTGTACCTGGCTAGCATCCTTTGCTGCTGCCTGCAGGAATTTAAACCCCTTTTGAGGTTTTTCTGTCAATTCCTCTCTTTACATTTATCTTATAGTTTTAGATGTCTTGGGACAAACATTTCAGGTCACACTTCTGTGTTTTATCTGTAGCTGCTGTTGTTGAAGCACTGAGGGGCTTGCCCTTTGCATCTGTGCCAGCTACTGAGGAGAAAGAAGAGTACTTGGAATGACCTCTTCAATGAAGTCTTGCAAGCCAGTGGTGCTGGTGCATCAGACTGTGAGCACAGGGCCTGGAGGGTCAACATTACAGACAGCCTGAGGAAGGGGAAAGTGGAGAGGAGAAAGGCCCAGGAGTTCTAGCAGGAAAAGGAGGGGTAGATGCACCAGGACATAATGGGGCGTCTCCAGCAGCAAACAGAGATGCTACAGACTCTTCTAGACCAA
The DNA here is from genome assembly GCA_007922175.1 of Pelusios castaneus. Taxonomy (NCBI): domain Eukaryota; kingdom Metazoa; phylum Chordata; order Testudines; family Pelomedusidae; genus Pelusios; species Pelusios castaneus. The sequence goes on from ML685837.1 coordinate 4,734,163, forward strand.
CTGGTTCAACAATCCCAGATTTGTCTTCGGCTGCAGTTCTTGGAGAAATCCACTGCAGGATTGTTACACTGTAGCTCAAAATAGCACGAAAGAACCCCATGTTTACCACTGTGTTATGATTATATGTTTTGTACAAAGTATGACTTGTGAGGTATCATTTGGAAAGTTACATTCTGTTGATCATGTCAATCCTGTTAAATTGTATGTATTACCACTATGTGGAATTATGAGATTTTGCTATAAGGGTGTTACTGAAATATGCAGAGAGTCTGGGAGACACCCACAGACAGCTCTCCCATGGCAACAAAGGAGTAACTAATAGCCCCAAGACAGATTCACATTAGGGCTAGGTAGCTACATGTTGATGGTCCATTAAGTAGAATCTACTCTTACAGTGGGCTTATCCAGGAGCACATAAATGAGAGTGGTCCAGTATCTCAGCAGGGCTTGTAGAACATGTGACTCCCAGCTCCATATTTGAGACAGTTTTTTCCAGACACATGAACCGTAGGCATACATTGGAGACTGACAGCTCCTGGCCTCTCTCCTCTCACATCTAAATATCTGGACGATTGTCCAGAAGACTAAGACTTCAAAATGGGGAGGTGGATCCCAGACCAAAACAGGGAACTCAACCTGCATAATAATAAGAAATGTAAACTGCCTGTAACATCAAGAAATGGCTTCATTGAAATCTTGCTTAGTCTGTAGAATGTAGTTTGCAATTTTATTTCTTAAGAAACCAATTTGAATTTCTATATCTGACAATTATTAACTTCAGAAAGACATATTTTAAGTGAGAAGTGCCATATTTTACTTGAAACGGTGCATTTTTTGTTGATGTGCTTAGAGAATCTCAGTTCAGGTTAACAAGGGCTTTGCATATCCACTAGCCTTTGTTTTGGAGTGGTGAACTAATTAATGAGTATATATTGTCCTAGGGAGTCTTGAGCAGTTCAAAATGGTATATTTTGGGGGTGCATGGCTGGGGTGATTGACTAGTGCTCTGTGTAATTCATGAAAGAGTTGACAGCTGCTGGGGACTGGGTGGCAGCGGGGCTCAAGCCACCGGCAATGCCAGCAGTCCTGGCAGCTAGAGCCCCGCTGCCATGGGGATTCCCTCTAGCCACTCCCATGAAGCTGGGCTGCTAGAGGGAATCCCCATGGCAGCAGGGCTCTAGCTGTCAGGAATGCTGGCGGCAACTTGAGCCCCGCTTCCCCAAGAGTTCCCCCACGGCAGGAGCCCTGCTGCTGCAGGGGTCCCCGTGGCTGGGGCTGTTCTGCCACTCAGGAATCAGCAAGCCAAGCGGCAGCAGGGCGGCTTGAGTCTGAGTGCTGCCCGGCTTGCTGGCTCCCTGGATGGCAGTGGCTGCCACCCCGGAATCAGCAAGCTGAGCTGCCTCCCAGGGAGCCGTGAAGCCTGGTAGCTAGAGGGAATCCTCTTGGCAGCAGGGCTCTAGCTGCCCCACTTCCCCGAGGATTCCCCAGGAACGAAGCCGCTAACAGAGCAGTGAAATTGACAAGTTTGACAGCTCTGGTGTCCCAGAGTGGCCTTGATTGGCACTCTAGGACATTTCCGGAGGCTGGCAAAATCGCAAGGAGCATACACACAGGCTCTACCATGGAACAGCTGTTCCATGGTAAGCCTAACCACCTTCGTTTGGGGGGACGAGCGGTGCGACCATCCTGGGCCCCGTGGTTCCATTGGCCCTGCACTGACCCGCTGCCAGTGGGTCAGCACAGGGCCTGTGCACTGCCCCTCCTCCCCCCACTGCTGCACTGCTCCCTGCCCCCACCCCACTGCCTTTGAAAGCAAGCCAAAGGCAAGGGTCAGGGTGGGAAAGCAGAGCCCAGCCTCTGGGCTGGCCTGCCCCACCCCTGGGGGCAGAACAGCTGGGCCAGGGATGGGTTGGAAGTGGAGGGCCTGGCCTCTGAGCTGGCCTGCCCTGCCCACCCCCCAGCGTCAGAGCTGCGGGCCCTGCACAGGCTGATTGGCCCTGTCCCCCGCATAGGGACGGCCCTGGTTCTACAGTTTCAGTTGCAGATGAAGAGACCGAGAGTTAGGTGTTTACTGAAAACTGCATAGGCTAAAGACAAAATGGAGGTGGGTGCAGCTACTGGCATATGGCTTTTCTTATTCCATGCTGCGTATGGAGTTTTACAGAAACAAAACAGAGACCAGAATCACATGGGCAAGTCCTGGTGACTCATCAGGTCTCTCCCTAGGTCATTCTTAGCAAATTATGACCTCTCTATCGGTACCCAATATTGCATATCTCATATGGATTATTGCAATTTTGAAATATTGATATTGGTCCTCTAAATCCAGACAGTGTCACACTAGAAAACTTGTAACAGGGATGTCCTTATATTCCTACTCAACATTCCACATGGTATCAAGGGCCACTGTCCTATCTCAGCTACTCATCCCCAAGGATCATTAAAGACAACCACAGCTTCACATACACAAACCATGATTTTCAGAGGTCAGTATATGTGTAGCTAAAATGGACATGAACATCCTTTTCCTTTCATAATTTTTGTTTTAATTTATTAAGTTTGGAATGTTGTAGCTTTAAAATTACATGAATTTCCCTTTTTGCTGATGTTACAGAATAAAATTCTTTTAATTGGAACATAATTCAAATTTATTAGTTCACAATGTGTCAAGAGCACCACTTACTTGTCACACTGTACACTGTGTCACTGATCCTATGAGTTGTCAAACAGACCAATAATCATAAATTTACAGCAAGCACCACAAAATTAACAGCTTTATTGACAGTGTTATATACGTATACCAACCTCCACACAATTCCTAACCGGCCCTGACAGAGTACAGTACGCCAAAATACATTACCATGGTTTTTAAGTGCTCTTTCAAAGCCTCTCTGAACTGTATAGCTCCGTGTTGAGCTCTTGTGTCTTGATGTTCTATCTCAGACAGCCTTCTCCACCTCCATTCCAACAGCAACTTTTCCCCTTCTGTTTCATAGATAGTAGGGCAGTAGTAGGATAGTAGGATGCATCAGGCAGCTCTAAGTCTCAGAATATTTTCCTCATAAAGGCTATGTCTACACTTGTTCAAATAAGTCGACTTAGCATGTCTACACTGTAAATTTAGGTCGACTTAAAGTCAACCTTGCCAAATCAACTTAGAGCGTCCACACTGGACGCCTAAGTCGAGCTGTAGGGGCTAGGTGGACCTGGGAGTGGTGCATGGTGGGAAGGGGGGCACCTCTCAGGTGCCCCCCTTCCCTGGGCATGCCTCCAAAACTGCCAGGGAACTCAGTATCTTTCCCATTGTACATGGAGGCTGAGCAGGACAAGGACAGGGGCAGGGTATAGGAGCGGGGTGGGCAGGGCTGTGTCCTGCCCTGTGGGTGGGCATGCCAGGCTCTGAGACATCCTGGCAGGGAGGTCAGTGGAGGAGCCCTGGGGACCCATTAAGTCGACTTTAAGTCAACTTAGGGCTACTCTGCGTCTACACTGGCTTAAGTCAACTTAATAAAGTCAACTTAAGCAGTAAGTCGAAGTAAAAGCAGATCTTAATAAGTCGACTTACTTTTTCCTTAAGTCGACTTAAGCAGCAGCTTAAGTCGACTTAAGGAAACAGTAGTGTAGACGCAGAGTAAATTAAGTCGACTTAAGGCTGCTTAAGTCGACTTAATTTACTAGTGCAGACGCACCCAAAGATCCAGTCTTGTGAGTAAAGAATGCCAGCATCCCTTCAATCTACCAAAAGCATATTAACTGTCATTTTGCTCAGCTGGCAGTTGAATCTCTCCATGATGCTTTCTAGGGGTCTTGAGTAGAGTTTGAAGAGCCATGGGAGCAAGGGGTAGGCTCGGTCCACCAGGATCACTACTGGCATTTCAACATTCCCAATGTTAATTCACCACTAAGGAAAGAGAGTCCCCATTTGTAGCTTTCTGAAAAGTCCTATGTTTTAAAAAAAGGAAGGACTCATGCACCTTCCCTGATCACATTAATATTGTGGAAGCATCCTAAGTGATCCACCAAAGCTTGCATAACCACAGAAAAATAGCCTTTTCGGTCAACATATTTTGTGACAAGGTGGTCTCGTGCCAAAATGGGAATATTCATAACATGTATTGCTCCACCACTTTGAAAACTCATCCATTGTGTCCTGCACATTTCTGACAGTCATGGTCCAGTGGAAAAGATGACAATTAAAGACCCTGCATATTTGCATGATAACAGCTCCCACAGTGGATTTTCAAACTTCAGAGTTAATTTCCAGTGACCAGTAGCACTTCTGCTTTGCACTTTTCCACAGTGCAATTACCACTTGCTTCTCCACTGTCAGTGCAGGTCTCATTTTGGTGTCCCTGCACTGGAGACCTAGGGTGAGCTCAATGCACAGATCCAGGAATGTGGCCTTGCACATCCGGACGTTCTGCAGCCACTGCTTGTCATCCTAAGCACACATTGTGTTGCAATTCCACCAGTCAGTAGTCATTTCTCGTGTCCAGAATTAGGGCTCCGCCATCTGCAACTGCTCTGTGAGCACCACCAACAACCATGTTCACTTGCTGACTCGTTCTTGTTATTCTGCAAATACCAGAGGATCAGGTATTCTGTGCTACCAACTCTTTTGACAAATAGTGCAGAGCCATGCAGGCTCCACACTTCTGTCACAGGAGGGTCTTATGGGTTTTTGAAAAAAAATGCAAAAATCATAGGAGATGAAATGGTTGTACACTGCGAAAATGATTCCTTGCTCCCAAGTCATTGTGTTTGATTCATTTTGGCCTCACCATATATTGCCAAAACTTCCCAAAGACAGTGCACTGGATGGTGGCAGGTTCCATACTGGAATACCTACCCATCATGTCCTGCACATTGATACAAGCACTCCTGGTGAGTACATGCACCGCTGACACAAGTAGTGAAGTAAGTACATTGATTGTGAATGTGCAAACTGCAGCAGCTTTATGCCAATGCAATTTGCATCGACCAACGTTTGTAGCATAGATGGGCCTGAGACCACAGCATTGGCAATGTTCTCCCAACGTCCCCCAGCAAAGGAAATTGGAAGTAATGGGTAGATTGGACTGGAAAACAACTGATCCGCTCTTAAGAGGACTCGTGGGCCAATGAGAACAGAAACTGGTCCCATAAAGAAGTGAGGCATTCATCATATAGCCTCTCCCTAATGAAGTCATTAAATATTGGCTATCAAAAGTCAAACAGGAAAAGTCATTAGAAAATTTAATAAGAACAAAATCCTCTATGTTGGTTCTTTGTCTTTCCAGTAAGAATAGTGCTCTATCATTCTTTACTGTACTAATAAAGGACTAGTCTGTTGGGCCTTTCCCCTTATTCACAGTCTGAAAGAATTATATCAACTGTTAGTATTCTTTTTATACTGCAAATAATCACTTAGTACAAATGCAGGAGCTAACAGAGCACACACAGCTTTGTAATTCTTGTGTTAATGGTGAGGATTTCAATTATTTCACTTTGAGTAGGCCAGTATATTCCCTTACATATCTAATATTACCTGGCGATTCTTGCTTATATATGGCTATATGATGCATCAAAAGTATATTTTGCTAGGAGCCACAGTATCTGTCCTCTGAATTGCTTCTGTAATTGCCTGAATCCAATTTCCTGTAATGTGTCAGAAAGTCTGTGTTCAGTGTAAAGCACAGTTCGGAGAGTGTGTTTATACAGAGCAGCACAATAGAGTGCAAAAGCCCTGAGGCACTGTTTTTAAAAGCATAATGATCAGTAATATTAATACAATTTTTTATTTAAAATGAGCAATCCAATAGGCAGGTGGGATTTGAAAAAATAAGTTGGTAAAGTTATAATATAGTAATAATCAAGATATTGTAGTTTCCCTCCTCAAATTACTTTAGAAAACTTCAGTAGTTCTATAGGAAATAGGGCTTATTCACCTTCATCAGGATTATAAGGCCTTCTGAGAGTCTTGTTGGCTTTTGGAGTTGAAAATAATGGCTCTTCGTAACTGAGTGTCCCATATTTTTAATCTTCCAAGGTGGCTTATTTGGTTGCAAAAGAAGATGGCTATAAATTGTGCTGGCTTTCAACAAGATGAATGGGTGATATTAAGTATGTCTGACTATGCCTCAGGGAAAAGGTAGGCATGTTTTTAAATTAGAAAACCTTGCAGATGGGTGTGATTTGAAAGATCAACTATTTAAGTAACTATCCCTCAGATAACATCTCTTTCCCAGAGCCTGAGAACATCATGTAAAGCATAGTGCTTGTGGTATTTTCTTTTATTTCTGCTTTTGCTTTGTTTTATCTATTCTCAAGATATACAACAAATTTGGTGGAGAATAGACTGAGGGATGTGAACTTGTGGGAAAGCAGACAGACTGACTTCCTCAATGTAAAAGCTAAGTTCTCAAAATCTCCTACTTGACAAACACAAGCTAGACGTTAGCTTTCTGAGGAGCCAGCTAAAGTACTGAAAGAGAGCCAAAGGAAGGTAAGTGAGACTAGATATTGGAAGTTTCTGTTTTTGATAGGAGGAGATTATGAGCTGACATGCCTAGGGTAACACACCTGAAAATGCCAATGTCAGGGTAGGCTACAGAAAGGAGAGCAGATTCTTTCAAAACTGGTGGTTAACATGGAAGTTAGATTCACCAATCAGTCACAAACAGTGCTCCTGATTCTCCACACCTAAAACAAAAAATTATACAGAGTCCTTTATTGCATTTCAGTCTCTCACTACTGATCAGTAAGTAAGTCCAGTAAAGTGAGAAGTTATTTAAAACTCTTTTCCCTTTACAAAATGATCTTCTGATCCGCAAAGACACAGCCACATTACCAGATCAATATTAATTTTGGGTAAGATCCAAACATCATGCTTCCAGTATCTAAAACTAAATGTTTATTATTTTTAAAAAACACACCAAAATCAAGGAGAGATGTTAAAGATAAAAGCAATCAGGAACATACATATGACTTCAAAGCCCCTATATATCAATTTTTTAGCAGTATTGATGAGTTTGATGGCTTGTACGGTTCCACTGGAACACATCCAGTTTTAGATGGGTCTTTTCAGTCCTTTGTTTCAAAGTTTCAGTTGTAGAGAAGTTGATCTGGAGGTAAGAAGCAGGAATGAAGACAGGATGGAGATGGTTCAGCTGCATTTTATACTCTGCCAAATGGCTTGTCCTAAACACAAGCTCACATCACATGAGCATAGAAAAACACATGGAGTCTCCTGTTCACAGGCAGGGCCGGGTCAAGGCTTTGAGAGGGGCCAGGGCTGTCCACCCCTGTGCCCCCCCATTGTGGTGGCCCTTTCTGGGGGGCAGGGTGCCTGGCCCTGCCAGTGATGGGGGCAGGGTCCGGGGCTCCAGCCAGTGCTGCTGCAGGGGGCTGCAGGGGGGGGACCTACCAGCCAGCACTGCTGCTCCTGGGGGCTGGGGAGGGGGCTATTAGCTGGCGCTGCTGGAGGTGGCTCTGGAGAAATCATGGGCCAGAGGCTGCGGTCCGTGGCACTCCTCCAGGCTGACTGGTCTGGAGCAGATCACCAGCCCAGGAATGGGCAGACAGGCCAAATGTGGGTTGGGCTGCCACACGAGATGGGAGGCCAACCCAGTCACTGGCCAGCCTGGGGGAGGGCAGGCTGCTGGTGCCTGCATGTTCTGACTGGCTGAGGTAGGTGTGGGTGTGCCTGCCCTGGGGCAGGGTGGGGAGAGGGGCTGGGGCTAGGGCGAGAAGTACACTGTACCCCCCTCCTGCTCACACACACTGCAGGAGCCAGCCTCTGCGCTGTGCTGCATCCTGCGTGGCACCACTGCCCTGCCCTTCCTGTTGCCAGGTCTGCCCCTCTGAGCATGCAGGTCCATGATCCCGGTCCAGAGGTGACCTGTTGCTGCTTGCTGTAGTGGCAGGTGGGTCCTGTGCCTGTGCTCCTCAGCCTGGGGGGATGGGGGGCAGGGGGAGTCCAGCCCAGTCAGCAGCACCTGGTGCTATGAGCAGCCACTGCAGCAGTCCCCCGCTGGAAGCACTCAAAGTGCGCTGTCAGGCCTGGCATGGGAGCGGGGGTGGGGCCAGGGCAGGGTAAAAAAGGATAGGCTGGGGATTGGGGGTGGAGGGGAGGTGGAAAATGCTGCCATGCATGCAGCGGGGACTCTCCCCTTCTCCTGGGAGCTCTGTGGGCCAAATGCCAGACCCTGCATCATGATGGAGGTGGGTTGGGGCATGGGGCTGGATAGGCCGGGTGGTTTGGAACAGACCGGCAGTCAGGATGGTCTGCAGAGTGGATCAGGGTCCAGGATTGGAATATTCTGGAGCCCCCTTTAGCCCAGGGCTTAAACCCTAAAGCCCCTGTGGTAATCTGGCACTGTTCACAAGTATATTCCTACATGTCTTGCTGACTCATCATAGGCATAGCCCCTGGCTTGTCTCCCTGGGTGCACTGTGCTGTTGATTGCCTTTGATGGACCATCAAGCAGGCTCGATAGTGCTGATGCTAATTTGTGCTACTAAAACACATGTTTTAGATACAGAAACATCACATAGTCATAAATTACAATATAAAATTACATACATATAAGAAAGATTATCATACTTAGCAAATTATAACTATTCCACCGATACTTTACATGGCATATCTTGTAAGATTCATTGCAATCTTGTAATATTGATATTGATAATATTATACATGGTCATTATGCTTCATATAGCACCACAGAAATGTTTTGGACTATTGAATATCTCTATCTAGTTTGTCTGGATTTTTATTTGGGGTTCTTGTTTCTAACTAAATGCAGTAAGATTTGCCCCTACAGAAATACAAACAAGTTAAACTATTTACTGACAACCATTACTAATGACAGAAATCCATTGTGGCAGACACTGCTTTTATTGCTTTCCATCCTGTCTTATAAATCCTTAGGTCTTGTACGAAGCACAGCTCTGCTGAACCCAAAGATCTGGCCTGCGGACTAAAATTCTGGCCTGCTGTTTCCCCTCATTTCAGGTGTTCTTACATGCACAAAGAAGCTGAGCAATTAGAAATAATATTATTCTAACCCACTATGAGACTAATGGCCAGATTTTTCCCCCAGATCTGTTTCCTTTACTCAAAGCTGCTAGACAGGCCATATCTGTCTAAAAGGTAACTTTTCCACTCGCAGGAACAACGAGCAGGATTTAGCTAGTGTAGTTGTTTCCATGTTACCCTCCTCTCCTGGTTCCTGTCACAGGGGCATGCCAGGGATATGAGGGGAGAGTAGCAAGAGCACTCCTTTCCAACAGTTCTCAGATGGAGGATAATCCCTTGGGGGACAACTGCTTTAACCTTTGCAAGAGCTGAGACTAACACAGGTGAGCCCAGAGGATCAGGTAGTTGTATCTAGCATCCTCATGACTTACCCTCCTCTCTTTCACTGAGATTAAGCACACCTTCGCACAGGAAACACAATGGCCCTGATTTTATGCTTGACTCTCTGCATGATCTTAAATCAGCCACATTTCCTCCTGATTCCTGGTCAACACTTGGTCTCCTGATCAATCAACATTAGGTTAAATATAAAATGAAATAAATCAAATTAATTTGCCATTGGTGTGTTTGTGGCATGCGGCCCTCCATGTATGCCCTTATGGTGTGACCTGTGTGTCATTCATATTCACCCTTACAGTGAAACTGTGTATTTTCTGATGCAAGGTATATCATGTAAGGTATTTTTGGAATGCTCATGGTAGCACGTTTCTTCCATATACAAATATGAAACTCCACCATGTCATGTCCCCAAATATGTGTCTCCTATGGCTTGAATAGATGCAGGAAAACACAAAGCTGTTTTTCCACATACAGGCATACATACAGAAACAACGGACTGGCCTAAGCACATGTGAGCACTCGGGCTCAAGTGGAAGGAAACACACCCATTGCCAGCCAGGGCCAATCACCTGACCCTGGGGGTGTTGGGGAAACTTGTTAAAATCTAAGACATCTGGCTGTGTGGCTTTCCCCTGGAATCTTGCTCCCAAGCAACATCAAGGATTGGCACCTACCCACAAAAGAGGAGGAGCAGCTGGGTTGCAAGATGCATTACAACCAGTCTATGTGGTAAGCTGACATAGCAGTTAGCATCATAGACTGAAAGAGACTGGAATATGAGTTATTGTCTAATTGTGATTAACTCCTTGATTTATCAATAATCTGATTTATAGTCACTTAAAAGCTTGCTGTAGTCAATAAACTTATTTGTTTGATCTAAAACAGAGTATGTGGATTTAGTTCATGCAGACTTTGCTTGGAGAGATAGAACTGTTGAATATCAATTTCTTTCATAAACTAATGGACAAGTGTAGATGAGCTTGTAGGGTGTAGTGGGCAGCGCTGAACCCTGCAAAACAATAGTTCCCAGGGTTGCATCTGGGATTTGGGTTATTTGCTGGGGGGCCTATCCCATGACTAGCTGGCTGGCATACTCCTCCACTGGGTGAGGAACTGATTACATGCTGCAGGGTAGGCATGGGCTGACCCAGAAGTGGGTGGTTCATACAGCAAAACAGGCTAAGCTGGGGCCCAGGAATGGAGAATTGGGGTGACATAGCTACACACCAGTTTAGATTTCAGGAGTGGGATGACACAGTGCTCAAATACTCCTCTCCTTAAAAAAAAACCTCCCCCACAAACTTGGCCTGCCACATGCATCAGTATTCAAACAAGGCCTTATTACACAAAGAAGTTGCACCAGGTTAACTTGTAGGTTTTAAAATCAATTTAGGGAGCAAAACAGGTGTGGATACTTATTTCAGTTTAAGAGTGGTATATTTAGCTTTAGCTTAAACTCATTTTCAGCTGACTTAAGCTAAAATGGAAAGAGGTGGTCCACAGAGTCATTTGCATCACTTGTAAAACTGGTTCAAATTAAACTGCTGCAGCTCTTTCATGTGCCAATTTAAGTGCATTGGTTCAAATTTCCTATGCGACCGAGTCTTTAGTAAATTGCCACTAGGGGTGATCTTGGTAATTCCAGGGCCCTGGGCAAAAGTCAAGGATGTGGGCCCCCTCTCCAGGCCACATGGGGGTCCCATCCTTGACTTCTGCCCTCCTCCCCCCCCCACCTTGCCAGGGTCCTCTTGCCAGCTTCCCAGCCCCAGGGCCCTCTCTGGCCTCCTGGCCCTACCACCAGCCTTGTCTTTTTTCTTCAGATATTTAGCTTCAGCTTAGACTGATTCTTAGCTGACTTAAGCTAAAATGAAAAGAGATGGTCCACAGTCATTTGCATCACTTATAAAACTGGTTTAAATTAAACTGCTGCAGCTTTTTCATGTGCCAATTTAAGTGCATTGTGACTGAGTCTTTAGTAAATTGCCACTGGGGTGGTCACCTCACTTCTCCCCAAGTCCTGACTATAGACTTTTCAAGCAACTCTTTCTGCTGCTAATTTCCTGCCTTTATATTTTCAGCCCAACTCACTCCTCCTCAGCTGGGCTTCCTTAGTCAGTCAGGTTATCATGTAGCCACCTGATTCCCCTCAGTGGTAACCTGTAGGGTTAATTAGCCCCATTCTTAGTCTTCATTAACCTTTTCTGTGCAAGCGTGGGGTGAACCTCCCATCACAAAGACTATTTTTGACCTAAACTGTTAACACCAAAAACTCTCAGATCTATTTTTAATGTTGCTACTAAACACTTTCTTGACGGCAACATGACCGTCTCTTTTTATTCCACCATGCATAGCCAGAGGGCCATGTTCTGCTCTCACTTACATTTTATGTAGTCTCAGTCAAAGCAGAATTTGACACAGACTGCTTATTATGTAACATGACAATGCTGCATCACAGTGTGGTAATACTGAGACTTCCCATCACAAAGGGAAAGGATGCATTTTTGAACCATACTAGACAAACATTTGGTGGACCAATTCTGGCCAGTCCTCATTACACAGGTAGGGTAAAATACCAGTGGATTTTTTGATAAGGGGCTAGTGACAAAAATCTGTAGAGAGAGAAATATTTTCAAACTCCTAGCTTATCTTACAATGATATAGAGAAAAGAGCGTTAATTTAAGAGCTGTCTATACCAAATGGCTCTAAGCAATGTGCAGCTTCTGTATATATGGTTGACAGAGCTTTGTACCAGAATTTTTTTACCTTTTGTGAAAAAAGAGAAAAACAGCAAACCACCTTTGAAGGGTTTTTAGAGAAAATTCCATTTCTGTCACATTCATTTGCTACATAAAGACAAGGTCAGTCTTATTTCAAGCAGCTATTCTAAGCTTTGAAGTGACTCTATGTGGAATGTTTTCTACATCAAGTGGATAGACACAAAAGAAATTTAAATACTGAACAGGATGGGATTTTTGTTGTTATTGTTTTGCTTTAAGCCCAGCTTTAGTATTCAGAATGTATTTCTGGACTACAGGAAGAGCTCTGTGTATATATGTCCCTGACAAAACACAAAGCCAAAACACTAAAGAAGTGTGAGAAGAACAAAGACAATTAGCTGATTCACCTTCTTAAGTACAGACGATTATGACAACGTTCAGCAAATTAACTGGATGAAGCTATTCATTGAGCCCAGTAGCGAAATTCTTACTTACCATGCCATGTACCCCTTCAGGTCTGCATACAAAGGGGATAATTCAGTTGAAGAAAATGAATGCTTCTGTCTGAACATTCTGCTGTCTCATCCCTGACCTCCCACCTCCCAAGCCATTAGAAACTACTTTTGGAGACTCCAGAACACTGCAGTCTCTGACAGTTATTGGAAATGACAGACCAGCTGGGCTCCTTCAGATTCTGCCCTCCACAAACCCACAGGGGAAATCAACTTTCCCATCTGTACTATGTACACCCTTCTAGGGCTTGTCCACACTGGAAAAATAACATGGTACTTGGCTAGGGACCTGGGGCCGACAGCGGCAGCAGCAGGATCCGGGGCCTCATTTCTTTGGAAAAAAGGTGCCAGTACTCAGTGCCCCTGAGTACCGTCACAACAATAAAAAGATGCTGGTACTCAATAACCTTGAGTACCATCACAAAAAAAGCCCTGGGTACAAATTACACTTGTTGTTTTACATCATGTCATCTGGTCATGGTTAAATGCCAATCAGATATAATGTTAAATAAACCAAGTATTAAGCCATATTTGTCAACATATTAGCCACAAGGGCTATGTCTACACTTGCAAAGCTAAGTCGACTCTATTAAGTCGACTTAACAAGGTCGACTTAAGTTGATTTAGAGATGACCTTGTTAAGTTGACCTAGAGAGTCTACACTAGACTCTTAAATCAACTGGCTAGGTTGAAGGAGAGCTGCGGCTCTTGGGAACAAGGGACCTCAAGCAGGGAGCCACAGCTCCCCAGGACAAGGGGAGCTGCAGCTCCCCAACAAGCAGGGAGCCGTGGCTCCTGGAGACAAGTGGCCTAAGAACGGAGGGTACATGGGGTGGGTTCTGAGTTATTACAGCGAATTGTTTCTTGGGTGAGTGGATGTTGAGACTTGCCCACATGCTCAGGGCTTAACTGATCGTCATATTTGGGGTTGGGAAGGAATTCTCCCCCCCCCCCCCCAGGGCAGATCGTCTAGGGCTCTGGGGGGTTTTCACCTTCCTCTGTAGCACAGGGCATGGCTCACCTACCGGTGAATTCTCTGTATCTTAAAGTCCTTAAATCATGATTTAAGGAGATAAATAACTCAGTCATAGGTTGGTGGCTTATTGCTGGAGTGGGTGGGTGAGGTTTTGAGGCCTGCATTGTGCAGGAGGTCAGACTAGATGATCGTACTGGTCCCTTCTGACCTTCGAGTCTATGGCTATGTCTACACTAGAAAAGTTGTCAACTTTTGTTAAGTTGACTTTAAGTCGACTTAAAGTCGACCTTATTAAAGTCGACTAAAAAAGTGGCAACACTTTAAGTTGACTTAGTCCACTTTGTTAAGTCAACTTAACTGCCCTTAGGTCTACTTAACAAAGTGGACTTGTGCATCCACACTGGGCTTAGGTCAACCTAAGGAAGGGTTAGGTTGACCTAAGGAGGCTTAAGTCGACCTAATGTGGACGGCGACCAGCGTGGCTTAGCAGGGAACTCTGCGGGGAGCTGAAACATAAAAGGGAAGCTTACAAGAAGTGGAAGCTTGGACAGATGATAAGGGAGGCGTATAAAGATATTGCTCGGGACTGCAGGGATAAAATCAGAAAGGCCAAAGGACAATTGGAGTTGCAGCTAGCAAGAGATGTGAAGGATAACAGAAAGGAGTTCTATAAGTATATCAGCAACAAGAAAAGGATCAGAGGTGGTGTAGGTCCCTTACTGAATGGGGCAGGCATCCTCGTGGAGGATGATGTGGAAAAGGCTGAAGAACTCAATGCTTTTTTTACTTCAGTCTTCACAGGGAGGGCCAGCTCCCAGGCTACTACGTGGGGTAACGCGGAATGGAGAGAAGAGTGGCCCTCAGTGATGGAAAGTCAGGTTAGGGAACACTTAATGAAATTGGATGTGCACAAGTCCATGGGGCCGGATGAACTGCATCCGAGGGTGCTGAGGGAGTTGGGGGAAGTGACTGCAGAGCCGCTGGCCATTATCTTTGAGAACTCGTGGCGAATGGGGGTGGTCCCGGAGGATTGGAAAAAGGCAAATATAGAACCTATCTTTAAGAAAGGGAAAAAGGAGGATCCGGGGAACTACAGACCGGTCAGCCTCACCTCAATCCCTGGGAAAATCATGGAGCAGGTCCTCAAGGAATCCATCCTGAAACACTTGGAGAAAAATAGAGTGATCAGGAACAATCAACATGGATTCACCAAGGGCAAATCATGCCGGCCCAACCTGATTTCCTTCTATGATGAGATGACTGGATTTGTGGATGCGGGAAGAGCTGTTGACGGGTATACCTTGACTTTAGCAAGGCTTTTGATACGGTTTCCCACAGCATTCTCGTTGGCAAGTTAAAGAAGTACAGGTTGGACGAGTGGACCGTAAGGTGGATCGAAAACTGGTTAGATCAACGGGCTCAGCGGGTAGGAATCAATGGCTCGATGTCTGGTTGGCAACCAGTAACGAGTGGAGTGCCCCAGGGGTCAGTCCTGCGGTCGGTTCTATTCAACACCTTCATTAATGATCTTGATGATGGAATAGACTGCGTACTTAGTAAGTTTGAGGATGACACCAAGTTGAGGGGAATGATAGATACTCTGGAGGGCAGGGACAGGATCCAGGGAGACTTGGACAAATTGGAACACTGGGCTAAAAGAAACCTCATGTGGTTCAACAAAGACAAGTGCAAAGTCCTGCACTTAGGACGGAAAAATCCCATGCACTGCTACAGGCTGGGGACCAATCGGCTAAGTAGTAGCGCTGTAGAAAAGGACCTGGGGGTTATGGTGGACAGGAAGATGAATATGAGCCAACAGTGTGCCCTTGTTGCGAAAAAGGCCAATGGCATATTAGGCTGCATCAGGAGGAGTATTGCCATCAGATTGAGGGATGTGATAATTCCCCTCTATTCGACACTGGTCAGGCTGCATCTGGAATACTGTGTCCAGTTTTGGGATCCCCATTACAGAAAGGATGTTGACAAATTAGAAAGAGTCCAGCGGAGGGCAACAAAAATGATTAGGGGGCTGGGACACATGACTTATGAGGAGAGACTGAAGGAACTAGGCTTATTTAGTCTACAGAAGAGAAGACTGAGGGGAGATTTGATAGCAACCTTCAACTACTTGAAGGGTTGCTCCAAAGAGGAGGGAGCTAGGCTGTTCTCGAGGGTAACAGAGGACAGAACAAGGAGCAATGGTTTCAAATTACAGCTGGGGAGGTCAAGGTTGTATATTAGGAAAAACTTTCTCACTAAGAGGGTGGTGAAGCATTGGAATGGGCTATCTAGGGAGGTGGTAGAATCTCCATCTTTGGAGATTTTTAAGGCTCGGTTAGACAAAACCCTGGCTGGGGTGATTTAGGGGGAGTGGTCCTGCTTTTTAGCAGGGGGTTGGACTAGATGACCTCGTGAGGTCCCTTCCAACCCTATGATTCTATGATTCTAATGAGTGGTAGTTATAAAGTCAACTTAAGCTTTCATTAAGTCGACTTAAGGAATTTCTTAAGTCGACTTAATGAAAGCCCTAGTGTAGATGTGGCTTAATTTAAGTCGACTTAAGCCTCCTTACTCTGCAAGTTAGTTGGATGGAACCCCTGGCTTCTTCTGAGTGAGAGGAGGACTGAAGCACAGCTCCCAAGGAAGAATTCTATGGAAATTCTGTGTTTCTTCTGCCTTCAACAGCAACCAAGTCCAATTTTGACTCAGTTATATCTGTACAATTTAAGTGACTTCAGTGAGGCTGCATGGGTGTAAATGAAAGCAGAATTTCACCATAAAAATGGGAAGATTTGTTCTTAAGGGTGTAAAATCTGTTGTAATAGTTGATAGAAATGGACAAATAGAACAAAAATAGAATTCATCAACCTTTAGTTCTGTTTTTAATAGCTGTTTGGTTAGACCTTTCTCCTATCTAGATGTGAGATTGGACCAAAAAAAGGTGGTTCTATTCCTTTAAATTCCACTCACATGAGATGCTGCTCCCAGTTGATTATGCGTATGTTCCAATATGATCACATGTGGTTTTCCCCCTCTCAAAGAAGTCAGACATATATATATTATACTGATTTTATGTATATATGTGGTACTGCCAACCCCAAACATTAAAAAAATCATGACTAGGTCCTCAGAAAACCATAAGATTGGTTTAAAATTTATGAGACTTTTAAAAAAATAATAAATGTTGTGGTTATTTTTTTTATTTTCTGATTTTCATGTCTTTAGGATGCACTCAGGTCAAATTTTCTAGCTTTTCTCTGCTACCATGAGAACTAGAACCTTAGCTTTCACATACTCATTGTCCTCAGGACCTGGGGCTTCAAATAAAACATTATATTGTGAGACTCTCAATAAAAGATTGGTGACACTGTATACTTTGCCTCTGAGCCATTGGCGATGTTCCAGTATATGCCCTTCTCTCCCACAATTTGCATTGCAGCAGGTAGTCATCATAGAGCTCTGCTTGCCCACTAAGTAAGGAAGTGTGGAACTCCTCTATTCATGCTTTCTACTTCATGTATAGGCACATCTAAACACTGACTAAAGTGGTCAATGCAGGACCAATATTTACATTAGAGTCTATTCCACTTTGAGCCTTCATTGATAACACAGAGTAGCTTGGTATTTGGCTTGCACAGAACAAAATTTTATCTTCTCCAAAATCCTTTTGTCTGGGGAGCAGCAGAGCCATAAGTTTATTTGTTTTCAGCCTTACACATAAAATCCTAAGCACTCCACTGTTGTTTGTTCTTGCAACAAATCCTATGATCCTAGCCTATTTTTTTCCTTCTGATAGAGTAACCCTGTACTTGCACTCACATTTCTAAATAATAAACCCCCCAAAAACCACAAATGGCAAGATAACATAATGACAACACTTTCCCCCTCACTTTAGAGGAGCGCAGTATGTACTATTTTTTTTTCTTTTTGTCTTTGTCTTTCCTCATTGTTCATTTATTTCAGAGCTTTTTGCCTGCCATCTTTCATGGGATGTGAGCTTGGCAGGATCCAAATGCCACATGCTACTCTTTTTACCAGCAGGAGAACTCTGTGGCTTATGTATGGTTTTCTGGAGAAACTGCTGTATGTGATCTTTTGGCTCAGCTGGCTCTATGGCAGAGGCTTATTAGAACTGTCTGTAATGAGGTGGTACAGGGAACAGCAGTGATCTATCTCATTCTTCTGAATGGCGCATGGGATTACTAGGAATACACATCCCTGTTAAATGTCTCAAAATATAATTCAGTGATTAAAATTCTGTCTTTAAGAGTAAACTAATGCACACATGCCTCAGATTTTAAAATGTACAGTTTCTTAATTCATTTCCTTGCAGGTTGTCAAGTTCCAAAGGGATAGTCGTGTTAGTTTAGTTCAGCAAAACAAACAAGGAGTCCTGTGGCATTTTTAAAGACTAACAAATTTATTTATCACATGAGCTTCTGTGGGAGAAAATCCTACTTTGTCAGATGGTTTGAAGATGGGGAACTTACAGAAACTTACAGTAAGTTCCCCACCTTCAAAGAGTCTGACAAAGTGGGATTTTTCCCCCATGAAACCTCATGTGATAAATAAATTTGTTAGTCTTGAAAAGTGCCACAGGACTCCTTGTTTGTTTCAATTCATTTATTTGCTCCGCTGTTGTTTGTTCTTGCAACTTCTTCAAGCATTGTTTACTGCCTAATACCGAACCTCCAAAATGGATTTAATAGAGCATGTACTTTGGCATGACATGTGTGTGCAAATGGATCTGGTGATGATGATGCACACAGGTCTTTCTGCTGCACCTCAGTGTTGCTGCTTCAGATGAACAGAGTACCCCTCAACAGTTCTGATGAAGTTGCCCATATCAGTTGTTTTGGATGTCTTCTGTGCCTGTATAGTTGATGACTCATATTGGTTAGTTCAGGATTTCCTAGCTGCTATGAAAACCATGATTCCTAGCTTAGTGCATAAAGGTAGCCACATTCTAGATTGTGGAACAAATCCTAAGCAGTTTTAAACTGGCATGGCTCCATTGACTTCAGCAGAGATGTGCTTCCTTATACTACCTACAGATCCAATCCCTTGCTTTTTGGCTGAAACGGAAGTATGGAGGTGGAGTGGAAATGACACCCTTGTTTTGGACAGACCTGGTTTCTCCAAGTCACATGTGGCTTCTGCTGTTGTAAACTGCTCACAATTAAGCCACAATCATGTATCACCATAACTGCAGGATTTCAGCTGCTTCCCTTGCTCTAGGCTGCTTTTTAGTCCAGTTTAGAGAATCATTTGTAGAGCTGAGCAAAACATTGACTTTTTAGTTTTAAAAGAAATAAGTAATTGGGGTAAAAAAATCCGGTACAAATGAAAGTGGTAGGTTTTTGTCACCCCCACAGCCAAAACTAAAAAGAGATGAACATTCCAAGTACTGAATAAAACACCATGACCACTGGCAACAATATTAGCAGTTCAGCTGACAGACCAGGCATTGAATTGGCATAGAAAATGACTCACTCTTTCCCACTGCGAGACAGTCTAGTTAGGTCAGGTTCAAGGCATGTTGGCACCACAATATAGAGAACCATAGCATAGGTGCCTTATTATGTATCCAATTAGAACTTCAGCTTCCAGTGTGCTGATTCAACATAATTGGCTTGAAAAGCAAGCAAAAAGTAATCAGAACAAAGGATGAGTCCAGTTGCCATCCTTGTCCCTATCTCTGAGTTTTGTGCCACTGGTGGGTGCAGGATGTGCCAAAGTGGGCAATGAGGTAACAAGAGAGACCCCACTACTCCTTCTCTTTGGCAGAGCTGGTCTTATACAAGTAATCACTTATAGTATATCTTCACTGCATAGTTTATGTGGGTATGGGAACCTGGGCTAGCCAAATGTGTCTCTGAACATACAGGCTATGTCTACACTTCTAAAGTTAAGTTGACGCTGTTAAGTCGACTTAACAAGGTCAACTTTAAGTCGACCTTGTAAAGTCAACTTAACAGAGTGGCTACAGTTTAAGTTGACTTAAGTTGACTTAACAGTAGACATAGCCGTCCACACTGGCTTTAAGTCGACTTAATAAAGTCAACTTAGTGCTATTCCCCATCCACACTGGCTTTAAGTCGACTTAAGTAGTCAACTTAAAATTTAAGTCTACCTTCAGAGGTGGTGTTATTAAGTCGACTTAAGCTGTTATTAAGTCAACTTAAGGAAGCGCTTCAGTCTACTTAATAAATGAACAATGTGGACGCAGCTTTCTGTAGGTCAACTTAAGTGTCCTTAAGTCGACTTAAGTTGCCAGTGTAGACGCACCCACAGTGTCTAGCCACACTTGTCATACTCGTATAGCCACATCCCTGCTGATGCTGTTAATGGCCCCAAAATAAAAGTGGGTTTTCAACAGATGGGGGATCCTGAACTGTGCCTAGGCTATCACTTGTACATATGTCTAGTGTTTCTCTCCCACCCCAGATACACATAAATATTTAACTAGAAAGGCTATTACTCACTTATTGCAGGCCTTGGTCACCCGTAGAGGGAAGTTCACAAACCCGTGTGGGATGCACCTGCAAAGTGCAGTATGCCAGTGTATTCCAGGGATCTTGTGTTTTCAAATTTGAATAAGATGGGACTTTATTTACACCGAGGGATGGAGATATCAACAGTGTCTGTGTCCGCTGTTGCTTTGGGAGACTGAGCTTGTCCAATATTGCCCTGGCACATAGAGCCCTAACCTGATGTGAGAGCACCTGGCAGAAGAGGGATTAATCACACAGCTGCACAGGATGGTGGTGGAATGTGCATTTGGCTGAATCAAGGCAAGATGGTACTGCCTACAAAACATTTGGCAGTCTGTGTGTCCAATGCCATTTGTATAATTGGGGCATGGTGCATACGGCACAGGTTATAGAAGGAGAAAGGGAAGAGCTTTTACCAGGAGTGGGTTCAAGGAAGTGCTGATTGTAGCCCTGGTAGAGTCAGCCAGAAAGTGTGCCTCTGATAGCTGGTATAGTGCAGGAGTGTAAGGGATGCTTTGTGTGCCCACAGGCTTACTTTACACAGCAAAATGTGATAATGCAGAATAATCGATTTGTCACTGCTATAAATATCAGTTTATCTAATGTTGTTATGAGACTTTATAATAATATAATAATTATGAGCTTTGGTTTTAACTTCCTGCCTTTTAATTGTTTCCCAAACATTCAAATATTGATGGCTTGCGCTAACAAATACAGCTGCCACTATATAGATGGTACAAGTGTTGATAAAATTGAAAGTGCAACATGCAGACAAAGTCAGCAACAACACTCTCAGTGTGATGTCATCAGTAATGGAATTGGCATTATCCCTCTTCTCCTTCACTCATGGTTGTACCTGTCCATGCACACTTCCATGCCAGGCATACAGGGACTGGCTATTCCTCACTCCAGATCTGTCCAGTGGCAGCCCCGGCGACAGGAGTGTCCCATGGTGCAGATCTGCAGTCTTTTGCCTAATGATTATCCCTGTACTGTTGTCAGTCCTGCTCCCTCTTTGCCCTGTAATGCTGCACTACTCTGCTATGGGTCTCTCTTCCCTCTTCCTGTCTGGTTCCATCATTTGCCTATGGACTTCTAGATGTTGGTGTGACCCGTGGCCAAAGATCCTTCAGAAGTTCTGTTGCAGGTCCTTCCTGACCCTTCCTCCTCCCCGCCCTCCTCACTGCTTGGAGATCTTTTCTCCATAGGGCCTGGGTGGATACCAGAGCAACCAAGGTAGAAGATTCTGCCTAGACAGTGAAAAAGATTTTATTTTTTTTTTGGCAAGGGACAGAAACAGAATGTTAAAGGAGAGAAATTTTTCTATCACAGCAAGGCCATCAGCAGCAACTTTAATTTCTTGATAGGCCTTTATTCTACCTGAATATAATCACCTGCTCAGAAGCAGCTGTATTTCTGGGTCACCACATCATCAAAAAAATAAGAGAAAGAAAGAAAGAAAGAAAGAAAGAAAGAAAGAAAGAAAGAAAGAAAGAAAGAATTTCATATTTATTATATTAAAAAGAATTCAATAAATATTTTGATCTGGATGATTGGGGGTGGGGGGGAAGAATATACTGTAACTCAGATTTCTTTAAAACAAAACCCAAGTTTGAACATGTATCCCTAACTCAGTAAGCAGGACTGGGTTTCAAGGACATTTTAACCTAGAGATAAAGAGATGTGTGTGGATGGTAGGAGGTCTTGGGCTAAAACCCAGGAAAGACTACAGGTTGTCTATGCAGTGAAGATGTAATCCTATGCATATAAATACATTTGTTAGTCTTTAAAAGTGCAACAGGACTCCTTGTTTGTTTCCTTATGCATATGTTTAAATCAATCCCTTACTCAAGAAAGCACTTAAGCAAATGCTTACTGTTAAGCATGTTCTTTACAATTGATGTCAGTGAACTTCACCACCACATATTAACAATCATAGAAATGTAGGACAGGAAGGGACGTTGAGAGGTCAAGAAGTTCAGCCCCCTGCACTAAGGCAGGATATCTAACCATCCTGGATAGGCATTTGTCCAACCTGCTGTTGGACATGACATGAATTTAACAACCTCTCCTGGAAGGCTATTCCAGAGCTCAACTATCCTTACAGTTAGAAAGTTTTTCTAATATCTAATCTGATCCTCCCTTTCTGTAGATTAAGTCCATTAATTCTTCTTGTCCTACCGTCAGTGGGCATGGAGAACAATTGATTACTGTCCTCATTATAATAGTCCTTAATATATTTGAAGACTGTTATCAGATGCCCTCCACATCTTTTTTTCAAGAGTGAGTGTGCTCAATTTTTTAATCTTTTCTCAAAGGTCATGTTTTCTGACATTTTATCATTTTATTGATCCCTTCTGGACTCTCTCCAATTTATCCACATGTTTCTTAAAATGTGGGGCCCAGAATTGGACACACTACTCCCAACTGAGGCCTCATCAGTACCAACTAGAATGGGACAATTATCTCCCGTGTCTTGTATACAATACTGCTGTAGATGCATCCCAGAAAATATTGGCTTTGTTCACTACATTTTATACTTGTATTTAGTTTGTGATCCACTATAATCCCCAGATCCCTTTCAGCAGTGCTACCACATAGCCAGTTATTTCCCATATTGTAGTTGTACATATGATTTTTTCTTCCTAATTGTCTTTATTTGTTCTTCCCATTATTGAATTTCATCTTGTTGAATTCAGACCAATCCTTTAATATGTCAAGGTCATTTTGAATTTTAATCCTGTCCTCGAAGGTGCTCGCAACCCTTCCCAGCAAATCCCATCTGTAAATTTTATAAGCATACTCTTCACTTCCTTATCCAAGTTATTAATGAAAAATTTTGAATAATGCCAGACCCAAGACACACCCCAGCAGGAACCCACTAGCTA
The DNA here is from genome assembly GCA_007922175.1 of Pelusios castaneus. Classification (NCBI taxonomy): domain Eukaryota; kingdom Metazoa; phylum Chordata; order Testudines; family Pelomedusidae; genus Pelusios; species Pelusios castaneus. The sequence goes on from ML685837.1 coordinate 4,757,109, forward strand.
TGTTCCCCCAGTTAACTTGGTTACATATGTGCTTACGTGATTGCTTTAATATGGATGATTTCCTGAATGAAGCCTAAATTTCTGCAGCCTTGAAAAGGACGTTGCAGTGGCCATGTTCCCCCGGCATTACAGGAAGTGGTGTACTACTGAGGGTATAAAGCCTGCAGGAGCTGTTGCTGCTGGGATTGTGTATCCCTCCATCAATAATAATTTGTAATTTCATACAATAATACAAGTTAAGGGTTGAAGGGGCCTCAGAAGTCATCTAGTCCAACCCCCTGCTCAAAGCAGGATCAACCCCAACTAAATCATCCCAGCCAGGGCTTTGTCAAGCCACACCTTAAAAATCTCCAAGGACAGAGTTTCCACCACCTCCCTAAGTAACCATTCCAGTGCTCTACCACCTCCTAGTGAGAATTTTTTTCCTAGTGCCCAGCCTAGAGTTCCCTTGCTGCAACTTGAGAGCATTGCTCCTAGTTCTGTCATCTACTACCATTGAGAACAGTCTAGCTCCATCCTCCCAGGAATCCCTTTTCAGGTAGTTGAAGGCTGCTCTCAAATCCCCCCTCATTCTTTTCGTCGGCAGACTGAGCAAGCCTAGTTCCCACAACCTCTCCTCATAAGTCATGTGCCTGAGTCTTTTTTGTTGTCCTTCTCTGGACTGTTTCCAATTTGTCCACATCCTTTCTATAGTGGGGGGCCCAAAACTGGACAAAGTACTCAAATGTGGCCTCATCAGCACTGAATAGAGGAAAATAATCACTTCCTTTGGTCTGCTGGCAATGGTCCTACTAATCACCCACTATGTCATTTGCCGCCTTATCTTTACTGATTTTATTGTGTAGTAAAATATGGGAAAAAACATTCTTTGTTATTTACAATCACCTTGATCATCTACCATGCCAGAGCCATCACAACAACTTTCTTCATTGTTCTCTAGCTTCAATTGATTATACTTTTTATTACGGGCTGCAATTGCAGCGTTCAGAAAGAAAGAACAAAAATTAGAGAAATTTTTTATACAAATGAATAATCTTCATTAATGTTTGCTCTCTTTAGTGTTATTTATTGAATGATTAAATTACCATTAGCAGATATTAATTGAAGTATATAAAATGCAAAGGCCTACAATATCAAAAAGCATATTTTACTGAGAAAATTTAATTTAAATGCATGTAGTGATTGCTTTTTGTGTGTGCACAGAGTGGAGGATAATAGGGATGCATAACGTGCCCCACTTAGATTAATTAATCTATTTATTCAACAAATCAAAGTGATGTGAGTAGTTTAGTTACCAATGTGGAAAGACAGGTGATATCAGAGCATATGGTCAGCAGCTAAAATAAGCTTTGCTGTTGTCTGAAGGGTGTCTCCCTTTTGTTTGTTATTTTGTGATAAACCAATACCAGCTTTTGGGACATTAGAGAAAAGGCTATAAATAGGTTTTGTTTTTGTTTGTACATAATAGATTATTCTGTTTCTAGAACACTCTCACAGCTCTTGAGTTTTGCAAACATAAGACTTGAGAAAAGAAAAGAATGCTATGTCCCTTTTTTCTTGCAGTGAGTTTGATCCCATATTCCCATTTACTACTTTCATAACTGCCACTGAAGTCAATTTTCAGAACAATTTTCTTTATGATTTCAACATAAAGGGAACTAGAATCAAATAATGTATCTCCTGACCCATTTATGGATTCAACAGAATTCATCCAGGTTTTATAGCCAGTTCATCAGGAGACATCTGGAGGGGGGAAGCTTTAGTCCACTCAAGGATCCTCTGTATACATATTCCTCCTTACCAGTGGTAGGTTGTTCCAGAATCCTCAGTATAATTCAAAGGCAAAGGAAAAGTGCACGTCAGTTAGGTGCAGTCATGGCAGACGTACACTTTGTGTTCCTTCTTTCTTTTCTAAATAGTCCACGATAACAAAATCACCTTCCTAAACCACAAAGCTAATTGAATTGTGGTGTGCACAGTACATACCACGATCCATTCATTCATGAATAGGAGCTCCAGATGAAGATCAGAATTACATGTTTACATTGGCTCAATCATTGCATTGTGAGTGACCAATCAAATGGAGGCAATCAGCAATGAGAAAATAATGGCATCAGTGTCAAGATAACAAAACAAAGGTGTTTGCAAATTCTGTAGATTACATATCAATAGGAACTAAATTTGCAGTTGAGACAGGAGAAAGCTTTCACTTTAAACTTTGCCATTGGGAAAAAAGAGAAAGGGGGAAAAATAAACAGCTATAATTTTTTTTTGTTGCAAGTATTAAGAAAGAGGTTTTTTAAAAAAAAAGTTGATATATGCTTTCTATGATACTGAATTAGGGCCAGATTCTGTCAGTGCAGACAAGCCTTTGCTTTTTTTTTAAGTGCTGATAATAAGCTTTTCTTTGAACAAAACAGAAAAGCACAGTATTTGTTTTTCTTTGTAACTAATCTATTGTAATAATAAAGCACATTGAGGCTTTGTCTACACAAGAAAGTTGCACTGGTTTAACTCAAAATGTGGGGATACTTTTACATCCGTTTAAGAATCACTTATTTCAGTTTAGCTTAGAGCAGTTCCCAATTGAATTAAACTAAACTAAACTGAGAAAAAAGCACTCCTATGTAAATAAGAATGTTTACACAGGGCTTTTCAGTTTAACTCTATGGCTATGTCTACACTTGTTAAGTTAAGTCGACTTAATGGAGAATCTACACTTAAAGTTGACTTAAGTCGACCTTGTTAGGTTGACTTAACAGAGCCTGTAGTGTAGACATACCTGTCTATACTGGCTTTAAGTTGACTTAATAAGGTCAACTTAAGCCTTAAGTCAACTCTCAGAGGTGGTGTTATTAAGTCAACTTAAGGAAGTGCTTAAGTCGACTTAACAAGCACCCAGTGTGGACACAGAGTTCTGTAGGTTGACTTAAGCATCCTTAAGTAGACCTAAGGCACCAGTGTAGATACCCCCATATATATGTTTTAATTCACACCTTAGGTTATACCACTGCGGCTTTCTTGTGCAAATCACAAGTCACCAACACTGGAGAATCTGGGACCAAATCCTAAGGGCGGCTTCCAGATCTTCTACTCCTTTAAACAGTAGCTATACAACAGCCTGACCAATCCTGAGGACAATCAAGTAGATATAAGAGAGTATAGTTGGGACCCTGGAGGACCAAAAAGCATCAGGAAGCTCATACATGTGAGTTCTCATCCTCCTTCACCAGGTCTCTGCTGATTCTGCCCTTCTTTCTCTCTTACACAGGGGTCCTGGCATACTGCCTTATGATGCCCACATTGCTGGCTGCTCATGAGTGGGGATTCTATTCTGCGTAGGCTCTTAGGCCATGTACACACTACAGACTTGTCCTGCAATAACTTTTATTGCGGGACAAGGAAAGCGCTATAAATATAGCGCTTTCTCGTGTACACAGTGCTGCTTCTTTCGCAAAGGAGCATTCACCGTGTGAATGCTCCTTTGC
>ML685837.1:4760996-4849068 GCA_007922175.1 Pelusios castaneus
GGACAGCTCCCATAATACTCAATTTCACTGCTCTGCTAGAGCAGTGAAATTGACATATTTGACAGCTCCAATGTCCCAGAGTGGCCCGGTTTGGCACTCTGGGACATTTCCGGAGGCTGTCAACAGCGCAAAAAGCATCCACACAGGCTGTACCATGGAACAACTGTTCCGTGGTAAGCCTTACCACCCTCGTTTAGGTGGTTTACATGTTGCGCAGCAAGAGGGCTGTTGCCGTGCAACAAGAAGCTTTAGTGTGTGGACGCTTTGATTGTTATCGCGCGGTAAAGAGCCTTACCGTGCGATAACTTTGTAGTGTGTACAGGGCCCTATTCTCCCCTCGCTACCATAGTATCTGAATGCCCTCCAGTAGTGCATTAAGCAATGTGATTAGCATCTGTCATGTGCAGCTTATTGTTGTAGTATCTTCATGAGGAGACCAATTTCAATATAAGTCCTTTATTATCAACAGAAACTATGTACAGACTAAGGAATCAAAACTTTCCACTACTCTGTTTAGCTGCATTCTGTTCCTTTTCTCTCCTCCTGCAGGACGTGCGTCTAAGAAAACCAAAGGTTGTATCTAGAGGATACAAGAAATACGACATCTCTATGACTTCCTGGAAAAGTATGTAGCACTTTTCTTTCTTTCTTCTTTTACCCGGGGGAAAATTGTATGTGCCATGTAGACGGGTTTTTGTTTTGTTTTGTTTTGATAAGGGCGTTGTTTTCTTTTGTCATTTTTAAATGTACACGTAACTATGTGTTTATGTTAGAGAAGGCAGGTCAAAGAAATTCCTTGCACTTGAAGCAGAAAGTAGTGAGGTTTGTGCTGGGCCTTAAATCCTGTGGGAATTCATTCCAGTCTTGGAACAACTTCTAAAATAGTCTCTTGCTCACAGGAGGAGGAATGCAAGTTTGCTAAAGGAGGAAAGATTTAAGTTCACTGAACCAGAACTTCTCCCAGTATCCCTACCCAATTTTCAGGTCGCACTAGATCCTCTGACAGAATGGGGGCTGCAAGGAGCTTGTGCCACTGTACTCCCCTCTCCTGAAAAACTGTCTGTCACTAATAGCTCAGATCTTGGAGTCTTCTGCACCCCTATATCTCCTTTGCTTGGGCTACAGAGGAAGAAGTGTTAGTCCAAAACTAAGGCCGATGAGGAGCAGGGGCGTAGCTATAGGTGGGCCTGGGTGAGCACATGCCTACCTGGTTGGCCAGCCAGCCCATGCACCCACCACAACATCTGACAGCGGCATGAGCTTGCTACCATGGCAGTGGGTGGCCATGAGCAGCGGCGCTGCGGGCGGAGGAGCAGCTGTAGGCGGACATGTGGGGGTGGCTGCTCCTCCGCGCGCAGCTCTCGCCCCGCCCATACCCTGGGCTGCATCTCCCTTTCACTTCTTCTCCTGATGCTTCAGTTGCTAGGCCGGAAGAAGGATTGGCTGGGCCCACCCTGAAGAGTAAGGGGCCTGGCCAGAAAGCAGGGGCTGGCTACTCCGCTGATGAGGAGGTATTGGAAGTAAAATATTCCAACGATAGCACCCAATGCTGTGATTCCCATTCAGGTAAAATTCTCATTGAAGTCAATGGAAGATTTGCTCAAATAAGTAGGATAGCATTGAGCCCAAAGAAGGATTCCACTTTTTGGAGCAGTTTGGTTTAGGTATGATACATTAATTATTTTTCTTCTTACCCTAAAATTCTTGAAGTTAAATTACTTTCATGCACAGAAATCTACTCATATCAATGCAGTAATCCTTTCCAGTCTAGGTTTCTTTACTCAGGTACAGCCTCCCACTACTCAGTGTAAGCACTTGGCATGTTTTGAAATCTGTCAGAAATGAGCAAATGCCCTGCAGAAAATATGAGGTTTCTATGTAAAGAAATGGGGATTGTCCTAGTCAAAATGGGAAATCTGTTTTGTTTATCATAGAGCTAATTTTCCATTGTACTTCTTGAGGGGAAGCTCTAGTAGATGAAAAGTGCCAGAGGTAAGTACACTGAAAAGAAGCATGCAAAAAAAAATATTCTCTAAATATGCCAGTAAGTAAGAGAGTTACTTGGGAGAACCTCTAGCTTACAACAAGCCAGCTTTTCTTAGCTTATGCACTGCCTTTACAAAGGTCCTTCTAAATAAATACACACACAAAATATGCAGTCACAATCTTTGTTCTGACCTTACTGCTATCTAGTGGCTCTGTCATTCTGTGTTCTTTGAAAGTGCTGAATTTTTTTGAATCCATGTTATCAACCATTTTTAATTTAAATAAGTGCATAGACAAGGACATCAATTCATCCAGTGTGAGTTCCCTGCTACTGTTTAGTGAGAATAAAAATTAATAAATTTAAATTGCTGAAGATCTTTATGGTTTTGTGACACTAAATTATTTTAATTGCTAGTTTTAAAAAAACTAAACAAAAAGTTTTTGTTTTAGCTCTGGACTCAAGTTATCAAAGCCTTACAGGCTATGCCTACACTGAGAAATTTAGGTCAACTTTACCAAGTTGATTTTAAGTCAACCTTATTAAGGTTGAGCGGTCCCAGGGAGAAGGGAGCTGTGAGAGCAACCCGCGGCTTTTCAGTCCCGGCAGAGTCAGCTGTGTACCGGCTGGCTCTGCCAGGACGAGCTACCCACAGCTTCCTCTTGGGCTCTCCAGCCAGAGTTCCGGTGGGGGATTCCCTCCGTTTGGATCCCTGGCTGGGGAGCAATTCTCCCCAGGACCGCGGCTCTTCTTGCAGGGAAGCCGCGGGTCTAGGGAAAAGGGAGCAGGGGCTCCCCTGGGGACAAGGGAGCCATGTAGCGCTCCTTTGTCCCCCTTGCCCTAGGTCGACTAAGTCAACTTACCATAGATGCCCTAAGTCAACTTAATAAAGTTGACTTAAACACTAGTTTGAATTATAATGAGGTGTTATTAATTCGAACTAGTTTTTCCTTAATTCGACTTAAGGAGCAGCTTAAGTCGAATTAAGGAAAGTCTAGTGTAGACATGGAGTAAATTAAGTCGACTTAAGCCTGCTTAAGTCAACTTAATTTACAAGTGTAGACACACCCTTTTGGAGGAACTTCAGGTATTCAGTTTTGCTTTATCCCAAGCAGAAGGATCTGTCTTCGGTCACTTTCTCTCTTTAGGACTCTTCTATGATCTCACTCCCATCTCATAGAACAATTAACATACAGTGTACTGCCCCAGCCCAAGCCCCAGCCCCAGCCTATGGTCTTTATACATGGGAAATCCTATAGCCCAAAGCTTCTCTCCTAGGACCACGTGGAATTCATAGATGAGTCTGAGCATCAGATCTCCTTTTGTGCTGTTGCTTTGCAATACTGGGAAGGTATCAAAAGAGTGAAAGGAAGGAAGGAATCATTATTCTGCTCTGTCAGGAGAAAGGCCCACCCACTGAGTGTGGTAGGTTTAAGTTACAGGCCAAGAACTCTGCTGTCTGCCCCTGCAAAAGTCTTCACACTAGTCCTACTCACCTGGCTCCAGTCTCTCTTTGTGAAATGCCATCACCCAAACCAATTGGTCTCCATTGACAGATCTACAATGAATGCTATATTTGCTCTCTATCTTTTACCTGAGATACATGATGAATTTAATCAGCCTTTGACAGCAACATACATAGACCTAAAGGCAGCCTTCAATTTAGAAGGCCCTAAAAGGCATTTAGAAGGCCTAAAGGGCATTGTTGTTTCCAAATCCCTCTGAGGCCAATTCAAGATCTACATGAAGACTCAGGACATGGGTGCACAGGGGGACCACAGGTTTCATATTGAATCTGGGGTGCAGCAGGGATGTATCTTGGCCTCATGTTCTGGTGTATAATTGATTAACTTCTTGAAGTCTTCAAATATCAATGTAGCTGTCAGTTCAAACTCTTTTAGCAACCTAGATTATATGGGTGATGTCATCCTCTTTGGTCAGGAGGCAAACAATCTCAAAGATGCAATGGAGAGCTTCCAACATGGGACAGCTGCCTTTGGACTAAGGGTTTCTTGGGCAAAAACAAATACAGAGGGTTGATGCAAAAGTTATGATACAAGAAATCTGTGCTTCATAACAAACTGCAGAATAGCAAATTATTTCATCTACCTATTCAGTAAAACTGTTAATGGGTGCAACCAGCCACCCACCCTAAGAAGAATTGGTCTAGCAGCCTCAGGCATGAAAGACCATGGAGCCAAAAAGGTGAAACTATATACAAAAGTACCAATTTATCAAACCTGAATGCTTCTGATACTCTTTTATGGATATGGAAATGCTTACACAAGATATCTGGAAGCATTTCACGTGCATTGTCAGCAGCAACAACTGGATACAAGATGATTTGTCTTTTTCTGTAACAGGCATATGTCATTAAAAATTGACCTTGATTGGACTGAAGTCGTCATTGGCTGGCCTTTTTTGGCCATGTTGTTTGCCTAGGAGACAAAGTCCCTACACATGGAGCTCTCACTCACGGTTAGGAAGTAACTCTGTCCAGTCATGGACTGGGAGAACTTAAATGGTTACCTGTGTCTAAACTGGCTGTAATAATTCTGTGGAGCTCTTAGATGCCTAGAATAAGGCTGTACAGTGCGGTCAGACACTTGGTACAATGGACCTTTATTCAGCATGCCATTGTTTGCAATACAAAGAGGTTTAACTGCTGGACAGAGAAAAGTACAGTAACCCATTTAATCTCCTTAACAAGTCTGTGGTGCTTATATCTCAATGAGCCCTACTGTGCAAGCCATTAGTGCCTTTCACCATAACAGTGAAAGTGCGAGGACAAATTTCAGTCAGTTTCACTGTTACCATATGTAATTAGGCAGTTTCTCCCTTGCCAACAACATGCTTATAAATATCAACAGAAAAGAAGAAAAATCTTAATTTTTTTTTTTTAAAACAGCAAACAAACAATTCGGGACATACCATTTAAAGCAGGCTCTACTGGGCCTCAAGCCTGCAAACAATTAAGTGTGTGAGTTTTAACCTTATATTTTATTTAAAGTGAATTTATTTAATTTACTATTTTAATTTTGTATTATACCACTGTGGGTCAGCTTTGGGGCTACAGTTTCAAGCTCAGAGTGAAGGTTACCTCTGCCATTTGTCTCAGATCTAGTCTATAAGAACACATGAAGACCCAGGAAAGTAACACAGACATTCACAATGTCCTGTCTGTCTTATCAATTTTATACAAGTTATCAACAAGGTTATGATTGTCCAAGCATATATAAATCCTAAGAACACCCATGCACAAGTTATAGGTATAGTCATACTCACATTCTTCTAGATAGTCTCAAGGTCTGATGGGTTCCTCATGAATTTATCATCAATTGAGAGATGGTTCCTGCTGGAGTTTTCCTGAAAGTAATTTATTGTTCCTAATCTGGGTAATCTCTTTTATAATGTGATTCTGACTATACCTAATACCTTGTGCATGTGAATGATAGGATCAACCCAATTTTTCCTTATCTGTATTGTTTTCCCTTCCCCCCCCTCCATTTTCATGGATTCTTTATAGTTTCTTTTTATTCTCATTAGCATTTATGCATGTTGTGTATCCTGTGGTTAGGGCACATGTTAGAAAAATGTCACCATTGGGTATTCTGTAATAAAAAATTAATCTTGTGGTTAATTTTTTTCAGTACAACCCATTGGAACATTTTTTCCTTTTAATCTTGTGGCATTAGGTTACTCTTTAGTCACTTTGCTTACTATGTCAAGCATTTCTTAAGGCCTAAGGTCTAGTATGACTAAGCTAAAATTTTACAGGCTTCAGACTGGAGGCCTTGCGGTTCAGCTAACCTTACTTAGATACCTAATACATACTTATCCCTTCTGACTAATGATCAATCTTGTACTTCTATAATTTTACAATATATATCTATTCAGCATAAGAGACTATATGACATGACATTTTAGTTAATTATAACATCACACAATAAACAAATGGTAAAACAAAGTATTTGGTTACAGAGTAACTCGTGACCTTTAATCTAATCCTCAACTGGAGTAAATTGGCATAACCCAATGGAGCTAGACCAATTTACTGAAAATCTAGCCCATTAAACAGATTCCTGTGCCACCAGAGAGCCCCACTAACTTCAATGTCAAGAATTCCTTCTTCCTCAGCCTCCCCACTCACCACCATGCAATTCATCATGAAAGTCTAGGGCCTTCAATTATAAACTCCTTGGGCCTTGAATTGTGACATCTGTATATTTGTGCAGCAGTGAAGACAGTAGCATTCAAATAATAATAATAAATTAATAATAATGGTTTTATTATTATTATTATTTATTTGTAGTAATATAGTCATGGACCAGGATCCCACTGTGCAAGGCACTGTACAAACACTGCCTCAAAGACGTCTACTCTCAAGTCAGTCCGTTGAAACTACTATTAATTAGAATAAAAATAAATGAGTTCTTTTTCTGCAATTATATAAGGGTCAACCATATTATGCTCCAGAAATGATCTCTTCGATTCTCCTGTAGTACACATTTGCTGTGCTTTCCATGGATTAGTAATTGCATACTAAAAAATAAACATTGGCTGCACACAAAAGGTTTATATAAGAATGGTTGAGTTGGTTTCCTTTCATGCATTCAATTGCTGCCATCTTTCAGATCTAGCTATAAATACGCTGCTTAAAGATGAGCTGAAGCAAAATGATACACTGACTATGGTGCATCTGTTTTAGGCAGTAATGATGCGAACTGCATTTTCCATGACACTACTGATATTTTTATAATTGATTATATCTATTTTGGGGTTGGCAGAATTCAGTTTTTATCTTTATAATTTTCTCTGATCTGCAGAGAATATAAGTCCTTTATAGCCCTAACTAGAGTGCTTTAGCACCTATTGCTTTGAGCTCTGGAGGTCTCCATTTCAATGCATGGTGTGTAGAACTGCCATCTTGGCCTAACATAATAACTTCTACACCCTGGAGTTGAAGGGCTAAGGCTTTCTAATGGGGCTGCAGCAGACTTGTATCCTTTGTGTTCCAGACACAGAAGGGGATCTGTAACACACACACATCATTAGGATGGCCAACTTCCTAATTTTTGAAAACCGAACTCTCTCTCTCCCACTCCGCCCCATCTCCTAAAGACCCCACCATTTTCCTTTAGGCCCTGCTCCTCCTTCCCCTCACAGTCACTTGCTGCTCTCTCTCTCTCTCCCTCCCCCTGCCAAATGAACAAAGCTCTAGGGGTGAAGGAGTGATTGGGGCAAGGTAGGGGTGGGAAAGCTGCACTCTGGGTGTGAGGAATGAGTGGGGCAGGAACGGAAGGATGAGCGGGAGCTGCATTCTAGGGGTGGAGTTATGACTGGGCCAGGGCGGGTGAGCTGCCCTCTGCATCTCTCCCCCAGAGCCATTACTGCATGCTCCTCCAAGCTCAGGCAGCAGCTGCTGCTTTTCCTCACCTCCTCCCCGTTCTTGTTTTTGCAGGCAATAAGTCTTTTAGTGTGTCGGGTCCCCTCTTCAACTGGATTTTCCAGTGCAAAACCAGTTGCCTGTCAACCCTACTCATCAGCTAGTTACATGTACACTTATCGCAGTCTGAGCACTAGCAAGAGTTGTAGTTAAGCTGCTTAGGTATTTACATTCTAAAAGGCCCATTTTCAATTGCTTATCACTTCTTAAAATGTTCATCTTTCAGGAGGAAATGGTCCTGGTTTGGTATTTCCAAAAGGATGGGTTTGTTTTGTATTTATTTTCTAAGTTTGAGAAAATGCTCCTAATCTGCTTTTTGGTGATACCACTTTCTGGCTTATATGGGTTTTTGGCCTTTCATATACACATTTCTCTGTCTGACTTTGACCTTTGAATGTATAAGATTTAACCTTAGGACCCCAATCCATTTCACGGAAATGCAAAACATCCAGCCAGGCAAATTATCAGACAATATATTAGCTCTATTTTCTTTAATAATATATGTTTAATTTTTGGCAGAGAGATACACTTAAAAATGAATGAAATTCCACTGACTCACTGGTACCACAGTGAGGTCAAGAAGGTGATGAAAGTGATGGTTAAACTGTCAAGGAGGGATTGTATGAGTTTTACTGCAGAAAAGATGCAGAACAAATGCCATCTCTAATACGCCTTCCACTACCTTATCAGAACAAATCTAACACTTTGGAGCACATTGAATTTTCCCATTTGGTATAAGTGCAGTAATTTTAAATTTCAGGGAAAGAATATATTTATGAAAATGCTTTCTTTTTAATTAACATATAGGCTCCCCATTACTGCAGTATACAAACATAAATATTAAGGAATGTACTCTGGAAAAATCCCTACCAAGTATAGAAATATCATCCCCATTTTTGAGATAAGGAGCGATGGCACAGAGCAATTAAGGTCACGGGGAGTGCCAGGAACTGAACCCACATCTCCCGTGTCTTCATGCAGAGCTTTAGCGGCAAAAGAGGCCTAATTTGGGTGCCTAAAATTAAAAACATATCCATAATTATGTACTTATTTAGGTAGCTTGATGTTCGGATTAGACTGCAGCTCCCATTTCGACTTCACTGATTTTGGTTCCACCTGTCAAAAATGATGTTACAACTTTTTTATTTACAGTTTAAAAAACAGCTGTGGTACATTACTGATTTTGTTTTCCCTTGCTAGCTTTCCAGACTTAAAAAAACCAAACCAAACCAAAAAATCATTGCTGACTCTGCATTTGTCACATGCTAATGCAACAATGATTGCAAAACGTATTTCTCTGATTAACCGTTAGCCCTTCACTACCAATATGAAAGTTCCTTATGTGCTTTCTGAGAATTTAATTATAATTTTGGCTGTATCCCTTTTGTCCACCCCTGCTTTATTATATTCAAATGACACCTCTTATTACCTCTGTTAGTGAAATGTCACCGTTCTTTGCTGCAAAATGGCTACCTATCCTTAATCAAGACTATTCCCCCCATACCACCCCTTTTTTTTTTAAAAGTGTTCCCAAATGATCTCTAAAAAAAGTGCCTAATTTTTTTCCTCCTAAAATTAAAGTTAAGCTAATTGGTTTGTAATCTTTTGGAGTACCCACAGGACTTCTTTTAATTATGACATTTAGCTAGCCAATTTCCATTCTTTGGGAATCTCTGCTGAGCTTACATTAAGTGATCTTTTCAAAAATCAGCTAAATTTTTCTCCAGTTAATAACTGCCTTCACCTTCAAAATCCTTGGATATGGGTATAGATTAGGTCCTTACACCTGATTTATTTTATAAAATAAAACTTTGTCCACATCTGTCAACACACAAACCAGCAGGGAAGCAAAAGAATGAATGGGTGCAGACGGAGGGTGAAATATTCTCTTGCTCTAATTGCCTCTTGGCCAGGTTTGATTGCTACAGGTTGGATACTGTGGGGAAGCTTGCGTTGCTGCTACCTATATTGTATCTCTTTTGCAGCTCAGTAGAGGATTTTAGTCTCTGGGGCTGTCTTTCCTGAGCACTGAGACAAACCCTGAGGTCTGTTTATGAAGCAGTATGGGGAATACTTGTCTCAGCCTGCTGTAAAAATTGACTTTCAATCATGCTGACTGGCTGTGAAGATGATTGGTTTGGGGTGTAAGATACTCACGCATGGTCATGAGTGGATGGCACACCACTGCTCATTACTGGGGTAGGGGGGAAATCAAGAAATAATGCAAATAGGCTCCCGGTTCACTAAGCATGGTCTTGTCTCTCTTATGCCTCCAGATTCAAATAAACCAGTTATGTCTTTTTAATAAAATTGGAAGAGGAGAACAGTAAGAAAACAAAGTAACAAAATTGAATTTAATTAGCACAGTGAGCAGATGCTTCTTTATGAGCCACACCCAGCTCAGCTCTCTAGTCACTCTGCTCCTTACTGAAAAGTTGTCAACTCAGTCGCATAGGAGAGCCCCAACTGTGGGAGTGGGAGTGGAGGGTGAGGGTGTTGCAGGTGCTATCCCTTGAGAAGGGAGGGGCTGGGCAGCCACATTCTCACTAGTTAGCCATGGGGTGGGTGGGTGTGAGTGTGGGGTGAGAAAGAGAAGAAAGACATAGAGAGAGATTGGGGGTTAAGAATGTGGGGAGGGGCAAGGTTTCTTTTCTCTCTGGCTCAGAGAATACCCCCATGGATGTGAAGTACAAGTAAATTATGGAGGTCCTAAAGTGCCAGGGCCAAGGACTGGCCTTATAGTCACGTAAAAAAAAAATCACTCTAAAAACTCTACCAGGTAGTGTGGGGGCACTTAGTCATTCCCTCTCTTTAAAAATATTTTCTTATCAAGGCAAAACTCTTCCTATCATCCCTGCATGTACACATGGATATAAGCTAATTACTCTCTCAATGCCACAAGAATTAGTGTCTTATTTCTCTCTCTCACTCTTCAGCTGGCTATAATTTAATTTTTTGGATTATTTAGTGATTTCATCATGACAATTTTGTTTATGTGGGAAGCACTTAGATACCATGGAGATGGGAGTTATAGAAAATCCTAAAATAGACAGAAAAATAGAATTAATAATTTCCACAATAATTGCATTTTCAATGTTTTCCCTAATCATATACAATTTCTCTATATCTATATTTCTCATGTAGGTATATGGGTGTAGATATATAAATATTTACACACCTACACATAATATGAATTTATTTTTACACAGCAGACTTCATATGAAGCAGAGAAGCTACACACTAAGATTAGAATAGAGAGAGACTGCAGTTGAGAAGGCTTGGTGCAGCCACTTTCATAAAAACGGAAATGGAAACATGTCACTCAAAGATGGATTAGAGGAAAAGAAAATAATTGATTGCAATCCATTTTCTTCATCTGACTTAACATTTCTGCAATGTGTGCTTTTTAAAATTCATTACTTTTTCCGCTACCTTTTGAGCCATGATTAACGCCCTCTATCTCTTTATATTATGATTGTAACTGGGTAGTTGGTACAGGTGGCTCAAAAGATGTGTTCTTCTGGCCCATACCCAAGAGTGAAACCAACACCAAAGCTGTAAAACCTTAAAAAACAAACAACAAAAAAACCCCCAAACAAACAACAATAAAAAAATACAAATTCTTTGGCCAGTAATTAGTGCTTGTCAATTAAAAGATGCTTTCTGCAAATGGAATGTGCAAAGTGATTTGTCCTCTAAGAAGCTTGACTGCACATGTGCAATTGACAATTTTTCAGAGGTTTATAAATTCTTGGTTGTTTTTTATAGGGGCAGTTTAAAGCACCTCTCATCCAAAAACTGTCTGCTGGCAAATTTGAAGTCTGTACTTCAAATTCAGAAGGCACTACTGTTCTTGAAAGAAGCAGCTAGGGTTTGGGGGTGGGTGAGTAGGTGGATGGGAGGGAAGAGAGAGGAATTACAATTGGCAGAACTACCTATTTGCTCCTAAATTTTACTCTTAGAAGTGGCTGACTTATTTTTGCTGAAATGTTCCTGAAAAATTCACCTAAGACACAAGGCAAGCATATTGTCTGAGACTGAATGGTTAAAAAGTTGGTAAAATTATAAACAACCAAAGACAGGGGCTTCTTATAGAAAGTGTTAGGCAGCCTTAACTACTAGTTTCTGCTATAATTCTGAGAACTGGTGAAAGCGAAGCATGTAAACGTAAACAATTATTTATCCAGATGTTCCTACATCTATCTACATCTTTGGCCAATGATCTGGCCCTTTAACCATCAGTGCTTCAGGTAAGTATTTTCTGAAATCAGTGCAGTTTGGATTATTACAATTTTGCATTGCTTATATGTGAGCTGTGACTTTCATAAACATTCTGCATTGCCGAAGCTATAAGTCCCAAAAGGGTTATGGGAACAAAACATAACAAGGTTTAATGCTGTATTCTCTTTAGTTAAATTCATGAACTCTTTTGCCACATTATTCCACCCTATAAGGCACTATGGCTAGGTCTACACTTGCAAATTAAGTTGACTTAAGGAGGCTTAAGTCGACATAAAGAAAGCTGTGTCCACACCTGGCTGTCATTAAGTTGACTTAAGCAGCTCCTTAAGTTGACTTAATAACTACCAGTCTTTAGGTTGACTTAACAATTAAGTCTATTTGTTAAGTTGACCTAAAGACGGTGTGGCCACCCTGGGTCGACTTATTCTTATCCGCGGGGGTCCGGACAAAAGGGAGCGGTGCTCCCTGGATAGGGATCCCCGGAGAGTCCCTTCAGCTGGAGCGCCAGTCAGCTGGAGCGTCGGCAATTGCTGGCCCTGGCACTCCACCTGACAGGGGAACCACCGGGGATCCCCTGTTGCCTGGAGCGCCAGGGGCTTCTTTTTTGCCCGGACCCACGGGATTCTGGGGAGAAGGGAGCGGGGTTCCTGGCAAGAAGGGAGCCTGTGCTCCCTTTTCCCTGGGTCCTGCGTGGGGGTCCCGGCAAGAAGGGAGCCCTGGTTCCGACCCACAGCTCCCTTCTGCCGGAAACTGTGGGTCCTGGTGAGAAAGGAGCCTGGCTCCCTTCTTGCTGGGACATGAGGGGTCCCAGGGAGAAAAAGTCACATCTCCCTTCTTGCTGGGACCCATGGGGGACTTCTGCCACGTCTACACTTGAAAAGTTAAGTTGACTTAATGGAGTTGACTTAACTTTTCAAGGGTAGACATAGCCTATTTGTCTAAATATTTATTAGTCTAAATTGCCCATAAGAGAGAAGCAGAATTGGCTGCTGATTGAAATTATGATTGAAGATATCAGCATAGTACAAAGAAAAGAAATTATTGAGCTGGCTACTTCTGAAGCTTCCCCCCAAAATATAATCAGAGCAAACTATGACTTCTTTGCAGAACATATTATCTGCTGGGAATAACTTCAGAATTTGGATTCATGTCTGTATTCTCAAGTTGAGTTAATAAAACCCTAGTGTTTGAGAGTTGGAAAAAGCAAGGCCATTCTTTTCAGCAATTTTCACATAAGTTTTTCCCATGCTCTTGCTTGTGGTTTCAAATTTTATAAATGTTATTAAAAAGACTTTTGTGCCCTGACAATTTGCCTACGTTTTCCCCCTTCTCTTTTTTTTCATAACATCCTAATACTTCTTTTCTCTCCTTTTATTTTACATCCTACAAGTAATTGTAGAATATCATGTTCCATGCATCCAGCACTTGGCACACACTTTAGCTTTTAAATAGATCAGTGGTCCATGCATGCCATCATTTACTTTGGGCTTGTCTACATTAAGCACACTTTCACCAGTGTAATGACACCATTGTAACTCATATCTTAGACTATGTCTACACTTGAAAGTTAAGTCGACTTAAGGAGGCTTCAGTCGACCTAACTTAGTCCATGTCCACACTAGGCTTTCATTAAGTCGACTTAAGGGGCTTGTTGTAATGCATATATAAAGTTTGACAATGGCTGCTGAGGAGCCAGGACCACTGCCTAGTATACTGATCAATATTGTCTCCTTGTTACCTTGAGCTCCCTCATCTGTCAGTACTCATGTTTGCTCTTGTCTTATTCTTCGTTTCTAAGCTCTTTGGGGAATGAACTGTCTTTTTGTTCTGTGTCTTTATGGCATCCGATACAATGGGTTCCTGATCCAGGATTATGACTCTGAGCTAGGTACTGCAATATTATAAATAATAATGCCTGCTAATGTCTTTTGTCCCAATTGGAAGTCTGCTTCCAGATGGTAGACTACCAATGAGGAAAACACAGCAACAGGTATGTGTGTATGAGACCAGAGTTCAATAATTATTAGAATCTGTCAAGCACCCATTATATGAAGACATACAATGTACCCAGCATACCTATTTTGGATAAGTTCAGCTCTAGGACAGTGATGCCACCAGATGGCTAGTCACAGTCAGGTTTTTATAGCATCATTTGGGGAGCCTAGCTTGTGAGGTGCCTTGACTAATACATAACATTGCTTTTGTGTGATTTCTCTTTTTGACCAGTTCACCTCATGGGGCAGCCTGCCAGGGCTGACCCTGCAACAATCTGTTTTTTCACTTTTGTCTGAACTTCTTAAAACACCACATACAAAGTTTTCTGTGTGCAAATTCATCCTCCTTAGAGTCTGGGCTCGTTAATATCAAAGTTGCAAGCAAAAGTGATAGTCCCAAAATAAAGTCTGCATAGGCAACTGGATTATCTGCTGTTGGCAGATCACTCCCAGCCCTATGTGGAGAGAATCAGTCTCTTCTGCAGCCGTCTGCTCTCTGCAGCAACCTTTTGATGTCTCCACCACAGTGTCCTGTTTGGCTCTTTATAAAGACCAGTAGCCCTCTATGAGCCTTTATCATAAGATTATTAATGAGAACTAGTTGGGCTGGACCAATTCCTGCTCAAAGGCCCAGTCCATCCTGTAACAACCCCCTTTTTATAAACAGTTTCTATTAATGGCTCAGATCCATGAAGCTACTTAGTCACTGAATCCTCAAATTCAGGAGCCCTGTAGCAATTTGTCAGCATGTGACCCACCTGCAGGGTGCCTCCTGATGGTGGTACTGGGGAATATAGCTCAAGTGCCCCACCCTTCCCCCACAGGTGGCCAGTGCTCTGCCTTTTCACGCCAACTCCTGTCCGAGTCTGTTTTGTGGATCTTACCCCTCCGGCTAAGCCCTTTGCAATCAACCCCTTCCAGGATATAATCCGGCTCGCTCCAGTCCCAGCCACTAATTAAAACAGTCAATGGCCATTGAGCCTGTGCCACTCCTGTCACCCATGCCTCTTTTGTCACCCTGGGGGAGTAGGGAAGGAACCTGGGCCAGCCCACTTCTCTGGGCCCTGGCCCAAGGACCCTAAGGGTGCATCTACAGTGGCAGCTTAGGTTACCTTAAGGACGCTTAAGTTGACCTACAGTACTCCGCGTCCACACTGGGCTTTTATTAAGTCGACTTAATTGCTTCCTTAAGTCGACTTAATAAAAGCTTAAGTCGACTTATTAACACCACCTCTGAAGGTCAACTTACCGCTTGCCAGGGAGCTGGGCTCCCCTTGTACCCAGGAACTGCATCTCCCTTCTGCTGGGAGCTGTGGCTCTCTTCTTGCCGGGAAGCCAGGCTCCCCGCTTGCTGGGGAGCTGGGCTCCCTTTATCCCTGGGAGCTGCAGCTCCCCTTGTCCTGGGGATCCCTGGCTCCCCTTGTCCCAGGGAGCTGTGGCTCTCCATCGACCTAACCTGAATGTGTGGATGCAGGCGGTTGACTTAAGAGTCTAGTGTAGACTTTCTAAGTCGACTTAACAAGGTCGACTTTAAGTCAACTTAAGTCAACCTTCTTAAGTCGACTTAACAGAATTGACTTAGCTTTTCTAGTGTAGACATAGCCAAAGGGCCTCAGCTGAGGCCTCCGCCTCCTTTCAGCATCCACACAGCAGTCAATTCCTTGGTCACTTTCCCTGCAGTCTCCAGTCACATGCTGTCGCTCACCGCCTTGGAGTCCGGCAGCCATCTGTTCCAGGCTCCCTGCCACTGGACCGCTGCTCTGGCCACTCCTGCCATCTGTGCCTCTCAGAATCCTGGTGCTAGTCAGCTCCCTGTGCAGTCCTCATACTCGGAGCTCTCCAGGGTGCTGGATCCCTCAGCCAGCCTGCCAAGGAGAGAACTTTCTCCCTGAAGCTCCTCAGCAGACTGAACTCTGTGCCCTGCTGCCTCCTTTCTTATACTTCCTGCTTACTCTGCTCTGCCACACAGAGAGTTAAAAAGGGGCATGGCAGCAGCAGCCAATCAGGAATGAAGTCTGCTGAGCCAGTCAGGGGCAAGCAGGCAGTATAAAAAGGAAGGCAGCAGGGCACAGAGTTCAGTCTGCCTGAGGAGCTCCAACCCAATGGGTTATGAGTTATTTTCATAGGTGGTTGCCTTAATATCTCAACTAATAATAGCATCACAACACCTAATACTTTTTTTGGAGCCAAGCCAATGTGTATATCATATAACCAGCTCCTTGTTAGCTTACACTTGTTTTTTTCCAGGAAACTTTTTGCCATGTTCCCAGCTTCTCTTATTATTTCGGAATGGTTTGTAACCCCAAGATCTGAGCCCATCTCCATCCTTATGAATAGAATGGGGCTGAGTCTCCCCTGTGGTACTATTCCTCCCCTTTGTATGGATACTGTGGAAGCTTCTTCCTAAGTCTGGGGCCCAAGCTTGGGGCAGGATTGTAGAGGTGAACTGGAGAGGGGAGTTAGCCGGTGGGACGGGGATGCTGGCAGTAATGTAGTGCTTTAGTACCCCCTGCAACCCTATGTAGACTCCCTGAAGAAGATTATTATTAGAGAACTGTTTTCTGTGGAGCCTCCTTCCATCATAGCCTCAGTTAATTAAGAACACTGTATTTCATTCCCATGGGCTCTGTTCCATCCCATGGGGGAGATTCTTTTACTTACCTGGGGGAAATAAATCTATTTCTGTATTTTGAGAGGGATTTCCCAACAGTGAGTGAAGAACACATGGAATTAATTGAATATAAAAGTGCTACTGCACATCTAACTTGATTACGTGACCAGCTGTGTGAGTTAAAGGGGCATGCCATCTGCTGAGTTGTAACGAAGAGCAGTTAAGAAAATGGACTGAGAGCAACAGGGTGACTCAGATAAGTGCTGTTGCTTATTTTGTAACACATTCGCAGCAAGCAGTCTTCAAACCTAATCATTTGGCAGGTCTGCCTCTTGGCCAGCAGGGTCAAAGCAGTCAGATTTTACATTAGGATTTGGGATCTTGCATTGTGCGGACACTGCAGTTCAATACAGAGACATACTGTACTGCAGAAGAGTACCTGGTCCACACTCCCTCCCTGAAATAAAAATATCTAGATTTCCTGGCACAGCTGCTGCACATACCTGTAGACAGGATGTTCCTCAGTTCATATTGGCTGTCATCTTCCACTGAACATGCTCACTCTGCTTAGAGCAGAGGTGCAAAACCTGCGGCCCCCGGGCTGCATGTGGCCCATGAGCATGTTCTGATCCCCCCACCCTGCACATTGCATTTGTGACCCTTGAGTGGCCTTAGAAAATGCAATTTGGCCCTTCGCCAAAAAAGGTTGTGCACCCCTGGCTTAGAGGCATAGAATTTGGTTGCATGTTACATTTTTATACTGCAGGGCTTTACAGTTAATTATTAGTGCTGGAAGCAAACATGGCCGCTGCTGTGTACTGAGCAATGGCTTGCTATACCCTAGAACATCTACACTGGAAAAAATGGATACATTCGTAATTCAGGTTAATTAACCCAAGTTAAAACAGCAGTGAAGACACAACTTGGCTTTTAAAATTGGGTTAAAAACCTATGGGGGTGATTGAGATTGACCTTGAACTGCTATCCTTAATTAAAAGCCAAGTTGAAGGGCCTTCACCATTCTTTTAATTGCAGTTAGCTAACAAAGGTTAAGAACACACCTTTTTTTGCAGTGTAAACCTATGCTTAGTCAAATGCATCCGTATGGATTTGTACAAAGAATGTATTACCAGTACCTCAGACATAGTAGGAACCTATGGAATAATTTGAATGGTTTATCTTCTGTTTCACAAATAGGTAGATGGGTTGGGCCAATCAGTCATACAGGCCAGAGGAAGTTGCCCTAAAATTCCTATTCTCAGCAATTCTATTATCCTCTGGGATGGAAATTTTTCAACATTTTTACCAGCCTCAGAAGACAATGGCAGTTTCCCCCACCCCCCTCTATCTATCTTATGGACCTTTAGATTAAATGGAATTAAGAAGGTAAAATTAACGTCCCATGAGATGATTACACTGAAAGAGTAACATCATTTATGAATTCCAAGTGCAGCCACTGTACAAGCATCAAATATTTTGTCAGCTCAATGAACTTTTAGAAAAATGAGTATTAAATATTTCATCCTGAAAGAGCCTATGCAATTAACAGCATCAAGAGGGCTAACTTGATTCACTTAAGTAGGAATCCTTCCATCAGAATTCCTTATCCCTGATTCCCTGTTATCTTTGAATAACTCTATTTTTATGAGTTGACTAGGTAGAAAAATATATGCTCAAAAGAATGTATAATTCACATTCAAGATTACAATCATATTTCATTTCCTTATCTTGGGAGCTATGATTTTTTTAATATTGTTAATATGGAAAGAATTTAAAAATATCAAATTTACCTTTCACTATTGAAGAAGCTGATTAACTTTTGCACTTCACTTGCTCTAGACAATTGAACTAAACAGGTCTGTTTTATTTCTGTTTATAATCTTTTTTTCACTTTCCAGTTGTTCTACATTAGCACAGCGCTGCTGTGTTTGTGTTCCACCAGTGCAGAGGGATTAAAAAGAAAATCATCTGCATTAAAACAAGAACAATTCCTCCCCCCCTTTTTTTTTGATAACAAAATTTTCATTTTAGACCCAAATAGCTTTATTTTTCTGGATATTCTCAATTTTGATCATAATAACCAAAAAGTCTTTAGATACTCGTAGACAGGGCTGGATTTCCAATTAGGCCCAGTAGGCATGTGCTTGGGAGCACTGGCCTTCTAGGGGTGCCTAAACAGTGGCTGATTATTGCAAAGGCCAATAGGGCCCATCATGCGCTGGGGCCGTGCACAAGTGCTGGAACTCTGGACCCACTGCCTGGTTCTTCTCATCTCTCTTGGGGCCCCATCACCCTGGTGTTCCTCTTCCCCTTGGGGCTCCATGCTCTGGCCAAACTGGAAGCTGAAACCCAAAGATGAGCATTTTCTCACTGCCAAGAGCTGGCTGAACTGCTTGCTCCTGCCCCCCCCCCCCCCCCGTTGTACTTTAAAAAATTGCAGGATCTTATTCAGGGAGACAAGGCAATATGCCCTATTTATTGTGAGACAAAGACAGTTATGTTAATCGCTAGTATCTAGTACCTACATACACACCAGATGTTCTGCTGTTGATCATGTATAGTTACTAGTCCTGGTCCTGATTATTGTTTGTGATTGTAGTTTGATTGAGTTCGTGGCTGGGGTTCACAGCTTATGAGGGTTACCTGGCCAGGGAAGCCAGGCACGAGGAAGAGCAGGGTCTCTGTCAGGTACACAGCTGTGCATTGACTCTTTTGGATGCTATAAAGGACATTACCCCAAAACTATGCAGTCTGACCCCTCTTTTATATGTTTTAGTCCATGGATGTTGCTGTGCCATACTACCGTATGATACTGTGTGACCATGAGCAAAGGTGGCAAATGTGACTTTGATCTTGTTCTTGATGTAGCTTTTTGTCCTTTTCTTTTGAGGGTGGATTCTCCTTGCTTTTGCAGGGTTTGTCTGCGTTGTTTTTCGGTCATTAAGGTGGTGCTAGCAGTTTATCAGAACAGGCTAGCATTGGAGACTGATCCCATCACACACACACATACCCCCTTCACTCGTACATCCAAACTAAGTTCACACATCTAAATGAAGTTTCAGCAAAATGTAGGCTGGGCAATACAAAATGAAGAAAATAATTCAAAATGGAAATTTAGTTACAATACAAAATGAAGTAAACAGTTCAAAATGGAGGTTTAGTTACAATATGGAGTTACATCAGACGTTGGCCCAGCCAGTGAGAATTATATATATATATTTGGGCAGAATTTGCCATTATCATCTTGTATTCTGATTTTTTTAAAAGAAAATAAAAAAGTATAATATAAAGATTATTTCCCAGCTAGATCCCAACCATTTCAATCACTGTGGTAAATCTGAAACTACTATGCCTCCCTGAACAGAAAAATCTGTATATTTTCTCCCCAGTAGAGCGGAATGATTCTTTATGAGCCACTGCAGACTACTAGAGACATACCATGTGAATAATGTTTTGCTCCCTTATGCTGTTTTATTAGTGGAGCTACACAGAAGATCTTGTGACAGCTGGATCGTTTTTTGAAGATGAAGTTACTGACTGTCATGACTAGCCCCACCCATTATGACACTTCTATCTCTTTTTCTCATATACCTAAGGTATTTTACATTAATTCTTATTTCTCCAAGGGTTAAGAATAGAGATGGTGTCTTCACAGTTCAATGAAGGGGCAAGTCTCTCCTCAGTAGAAAACCATTCAAGGAATTGGATGGCAAGTGTTTCATATATTACAAAGACAACAGAGTCCTGTGGCACTTTTAAAGACTAACAGATTTATTTATCGCATGAGCTTTCGCGGGAGAAAATCCCACTTCAAAGCATCTGACGAAGTGGGATTTTCTCCCACAAAAGCTCATGCGATAAATAAATCTGTTAGTCTTTAAAAGTGCCACAGGGCTCTGTTGTCTTTCTACAATAGACTAACACAGCTACCCCTTTGGAATTTGAATATATTACAAAACAGTTGTTTGCAATTAAGGCCAGAAATAAGATGTCACTTTTCATTTTGCTTACTTAATCAGCATTAGGCATAAAATGAGAAGCTTTAAAGTTATATTGTTTTACTCTTATGTAATCTGAAATTTCATAGTGTGTTTCTATGCCCTGATCAAAATCCAGATATTTTAGATGTTGCCTGAATCCTAATGGATATCTATACAATATTCAGACAGGTATTAGCAACTGGCCCCTGGAAACACTGATTAATGTTGGGTGCATGTATTTTTAAAACATAAAACCATTCAACAGACAAAAAAGTAGCTCTGTTCCATGACATCAGGATCTGATCCGAAGACCGAGCAGAGACCGTGGCAGTTTAAACTACTGCCTCCTTTTCTATCTCAGAGGGCGTATGTTTCAAAGAAAGCTGTGGCCAACTGTAAAAAAGAATCATTACAACAAAATTAAATAGAATGAACAGAAAAATAAAGCTGACATAAATCAATAGCAGTATGGGAAGTCAGTCAACATTCCATAAGTAAGTCATTCTCTTGTAAACACAAAGTCAAAAGACTGAAAAAAATACTTTTGCTATTACAGTGCAATTAGAACAGACACTCTTAAAAGTCAGAGACAGGATCCGTAATAGCAAAAACAAGCTTAATTGGATTTTAGATGTAATTAAAAAAGTTAAATCTTAATTGCTGTCACAAACCTCATTGAGTGCCCTGTTGAAGCCCCCTTCCCTTTATATATATCACCCTAAATGAACTCTTTATTAAAAGGTGGGGTAAGCCACAAACACCTTCTTTCTTTTACATTCAAGCATTCATTTATATATTTTCTCAGCCAGTGAACATAGTTGGGTCAGTCATTTCCATTCAGAGTGTTACAGTTTGAAAGACCAAAGATGCTGCTAGAATCTTTGGCTATGTCTACACTTGTAAAGTTAACAGGGTGGCTACACTTTAAGTCAATTGTGTTAAGTTGACTTAACAGTAGACATAGCTGTCCACACTGGCTTTAGTCTACTTAATAAGGATGACTTAGCACTATTGCCCATCCACACTGGCTTTAAGTTGAAGGCTTAAGTCAACCTTCAGAGGTAGTGTTATTAAGTATCCTTAAGGAAGTGCTTAAGTGGCCGTAATTAAAACGCAGTGTGGACATGGCTTTGTGTAGGTCGACTTAAGCATCCTTAAGTCGACCTAAGTTGCCAGTATGAGGAAGGAACTACCAAGCAAAGCTATCCTTAACATTTTTTGACTGGGGCATGAAAAAAGATTAATCTTACTAAAAGAAACTAGGTCCTGTTGATGGTTATCATGCTACAATATTCAGTTCTGGTTCTGGGAGGGTGAATGAGATGATTCTTTGGGGATACAACTCAAATCCAATTGTCTCATTTTACCTGTGTGTGAGCTAATGCAGTAGCTCATTAGGACCCCGAAACTCAAGCTGTAGAAGTCCAGCTGTCTAAATCTCACAACCTTGAAAATCAGTTTTTACTAGTTAACATTTTCAAGACTCTTTTCACAAGGAAAAGGGATAGAAATGTATTGTATTTTAAAAACGAAAGCAATGATTCATCTGTACAGCACCCAGAATCTGGCTTTGTTAACAAGGGACCTCTTCCAGCTCATCAGTACTACAGGAAAGCTCAAGACAGGGCAATAATTTGTGAGACTGTCATTGACAAAAGATGGGTTCTTGGCAACCAGGACTTGAACAAGCACTGTGTGAGGACAAGCTGTGGGCTTGCTCTCTTTTAAGGAAGTATTGACAATAGAATCCAATAATGGCATCAAGACCTACTGATGTTAATAAGCCAACCAGAGCATTAATTTAATTGATATATTACAGTTGGCACAACTCTGAGCATTACCAAAACTTCAGTGTACAGCCACAGCAAAAACTCACACAGGCTATGTCAACACTTGTGTATTTAAGTCAACTTTAACTAGGTCGACTTAAAGTCGACTTAGTTAAGTCGACTTAGTGTGTTCACACTGAAAATTAAAGTCGACTTAAAGGGGAACATATAAAGTCGACCTAACGCGTCCACACTGGACGCCTAGGTCAACTTTGTGGGGCTAGGGGGACCTAGGGCAGGTCCACGGTGGCAGGGGGGGGCCCCTTTGCCCAATGTCAGGGGGCTCAGCCTTTGCCCCATTGTACATGGGTACAATGGGGCAAAGGTGGTCAGGGACCCTGGCAGGGCATAGGGGCAGGGTAGGCAGGGCTCTGTCCTGCCCCATGGGGGGGCATGCCAGGCTCCCCCTGTGCCCCCCCACCCCCTGCAGGGAGGGCATTGGTGTAGCCCTGGGGTAGCCCTAAGTCGACTTAGGGCTACACCATGGCTACACTGGCCTAAGTCGACTCTAGGGAGTCAACTTAAGCCTTAGGTCTAGTGGAAAGGAGGTTTAATAAAGTTGACTTAATTTTAATTAAGTCAACTTTATTTTCCTTAAGTTGACTTAAGCAGCTTGCTTAAGTCGACTTAAGAAAACTGTAGTGTAGATGCAGGGTAAATTAAGTCGACTTAAGCAAGCTTAAGTTGACTTAATTTACCAGTGTAGATGCAGCCACAGAGAGGATCCTGCTTTTGGTTCCTCTAACACTCAGCTTTGCTGCCACCAAGACAAAACACTCAAACATGAACAACCTTGTCTGGGAAATATTGTGATATATGCCCATGTGTGGCATATAAGTTGTATAGGATCTATTCAAAATATTTGGTACAGAAAAATGGATTCACAATCTTATGAATCACAAACTTTCTGGACCCAAAATTGGAATGCCTAAATGCATGAAAATATAAACAATATAATGTAAAAATGTAATATTTTTAAAATTTAGGGAGAAAAATCCATTAAAACAAAATAAAACCATCACGAAGTGCTGAGGTTCAAATAGGGAAATTATTTGGACCTCACCACCGTTGAGTGTTCAGGATGAGAAAGAGGTGACTCATTATCAATTGCCAAGATTAACCAGGTGAAGTCAAGGCATGTAGAATTGTACTGATAGAGAAAAGGAGAGAGGCAAAAAGGCCTCCTTAAGATTTACTGTAGCATCGGTCATCAGACCCCAATCGATACCTTGGGCATACTTATAATTCAGCTCAATAGGGAGCAGAGCTAAGCATGATCTCTGTGCCTTTAGTCAGGTGAGTTTGAAGATTGTTTTTGTGTACCCCCCCCCCCTCCAAAAAGATAGTGTAAATGTGTAATGTTAAATGACTCCCTGAAAGTGTAAATTTAAAGTAAGTTTTTACGTTGTGAATTGTTGTGCTGTGTTGAGTCCATACGAGCTGGCATAATTGGTTAAAAGTGCACAACTATATTGTAGGTTTTAATTTGAATTTTTGTTTTATGGATTGTTTAGCTTTCAGTTCTACAGCCTTTTATAAAACATGTGCCTCTAGGTGACTCCAATGCAACGAATTAGCAACTGCAGCTTCATTGACATTGCAATCATAAACTAAAACAAAGAGCGCTTTTTCCAGTATAAGTACTCCTGATCAATGTGAATAGAAATGATTCACCCAGAACTTTGGGACCCAATCAAAGTGGCCAAAATAAATTATTCACACATTGCTCCTGAAGAGGTAAATACCATAAGGTCAGAGCTGCTTAAACCAGTTATGGTTTCAGCACAATCTTCAATTAAAGTAGGGCTTTGTGTTGTGTTTCCACCCCCACCCCCCAAGAACAAGTTCTGCTGTTTTACTTTTATTCAGTCAATGTCAACAGCACAGTTCTGTTAATATTCTCAGCTGGTCTTTTGGGTACCCTAGTATTTCAGGCGCCTTTGGACATCATAGCCCTCTTCCACGCATGCTCTTTTGAACCACTTTTGCCTAAGACCTAAGGCCTGATCCAAAGCCCATTGAAATTAATTGTCTTAGTAGCCCATACACTCCATGAGCTTCCTAGGAAATGTAGCCACAAGTATGCTCTGTATTTCAAAAGTGTAGGGGAGCTAAAAGGTAATGCTAATAAATTAGGCCAGGTTTGAGTCACAGGCCATTATGGTAACGGGGTCGCTTTTCGGGCATGTTTATGTTGGTGTATCCTTGAAAGTAGCACAGTTAAAGTATGTTATCTTTTCTTCTCCTGTTCTTCTTTAGCCATTAGGCTGGGAATTGAGGTCTGGACTATCTCACTCTTTGACTTTTAATGAGGAGGTAGGACCACCTCTTATCTCCACCTGGTACCATAGCCCCTTAAAATGGTGAGGTCAGTGATTTGTGCAGAAAATAATGTTTGGAGGTAAAGTGGCTGCGCAATATATGCAAACTCTTTCAACAATAAACACGGGCGGGCTAAGTATATGCACTCTATAAGTATTAATATGCATTTAATAGAGGTTGATGTAACCATAAAAGGGATCCATGAATGCTGTCAATCATGTATGTATCTCCATATTGCTTTGGATAAAAGGGGTTGTTAAACTGCTCCTGCTCACTCACTCGAGGCATCGACGTGGAATGAGCAGGCAATAAAGGGTAACGTTTGACCCAATCCTCCTCTGGGACAACCTGTGTTTTTCTTTCTAACAAAAAGCATATTTCCTACTCAAAGGAGGCTATGTAGGACTTGTTTGGGCATGGCACAGCTGCTTCATTACATGACCATCCCAATGCTCAAGCAAAACAGTAACTCACAGACAAAAATGGATATCTTCTATGGCTATGTTTACACCAGGAAAAGTTAGGTCGACTTTGTTAAGTCGATTTAATGTTTGACTTTAAGTCAACTTTAAGTTGACCTGATTAAGTCTACGTAACAAAGTGGTAACACTTTAAGTCGACTTAGTCCACTTTATTAAGTCGACCTAACTGCCCTTAGGTCGACTTAACAAAGTGGATTTAGGTGTCCACCCTGGCAATTTAAGTCGACCTAAGGAAGGGTTAGGTCGACCTAAGAAGGCTTAAGTCGACCTAATGATTGGTAGTTATAAGGACGACTTAAGCTTTCATTAAATCGACTTAAGGATTTTCTGAAATCGACTTAATGAAAGCCTCGTGTGGACGCAGCTTAATTTAAGTCGATTTAAGCCTCCTTAAGTTGACTTAAATTGCCAGTGTAGACATAGCCTATTTGCCATTGTGCACCAGGGCTAGCTGCCTCCTGTTTAAGTCAGGCCAGCAAGCAGCCACCAAACAAGGCCTTCTGGGACTTGCTTGCACCTCCAAAATGCCTTGCAAATTTTAAAATGGCTAGAGCCTTATGTGGCTAATCTGTTGGATTAATTAAATGCCCCTAATTCTGCTTCAGTATCTAGATGAATCAGATGGTTAATTATCTAAAGTACAGAGTGCTTTTGCTGCTTAAACTTTACACCTATGTTCTTAAATGATGCCTTCTCAGATGTCTGCCCAATCAGCTCATAAAGAAAGGGTATGTTATTTACAACACTAGCACATATGATTAAAAGGATGGTGAGACATTTAGCAATCTCTCACAGGAGACTTAAAAATTACTTGTTTAGAAAACTGATTCATTCCAATCATTGAGCAGGATAAATGGCCCATAGGGAAAACTTAAGCTTATTATGATCTTAGTTACAACTACTACCATAACGCACAAGGTTTGAGTACTCTGAATACCTTCCAAAATATCTGTCCCTATACATCTTTCATACAATGGTTCTGAAAAGCTCTTTTTAAAAAATGAATTGTCATCACTGTTTTTCTTATAAATGCTTAAGAACAGTACAATATATATATTAATATTAAGGTTCCCAATTCAGAAGTAGTTTTTCTTCATTTGCTGAATGACCACTTCAGCTTTATGTTTGTCAGTGGTAGCAGCTCTAGGGTTTGTTTTTAGGCAGACCTATATATTTTCATTTAAAAGCAGGAGTACCATAAACGTTTTCTTTGATTCCTTATAAATCTGTCTCTTTGTCCTTTAATTTTTAAACAACTGCTTTGCTCTTCTGATATAGCTGGTTATAGACATCTTTCACATACATTCTTCAGCCTCATGGGCAACTACAACTGAATTAATTATTGCAAAGCGCTGTAACTGAACAGTAATAATGTTCCTTGAGGTGTGTATTACACCAGATTTCCAGATGGTTGAATTTTTTAATAAACTCAACTTCAACTCGTAAATCAATTTTCTCAACAGTCCAGAAATCAGGTTTACAAGTGTAAGGCACGCACGCACACACACACATGCACACCTCTGTTGCCTCTGAAATCACACCAATATATAAAAAGCACAAGGTGGAAAATAGTTGCACATATAGTAATTTTAATCCATTCCGTTTTTAAATACCACAATAAATTTAATTTTCACAATAAATTAAATAGCCATATTCATTTTACAAAATAGAATTACTTAGTGCGAAACCAGTATTTACAAACAATATACATTATATACATGATGCTTCTCTTTGTTGACACACAAGCATAGAAGAAAAAATTATTTGATTATTTTTGACACATGATTGACATGCTACAAGTGACACTATGGTCCAGACAATAAAACGATAGTGCAAACTCACCACAGGAACTTTGAACCAATGTTGTTTGTACGAGATAGGATATTCTTTTCAAATAATAAGAAAATAGTATTATCCAGTTTCACTGTAACGATTCAGTATTGTATTTAAGGTGTCAGTATTCCTATAGCAATGCAGATACTAAATATAGTCTGTTTTATTTTGCAATATAGCCCCACAGCTACACAGTATTCCAAGGTGAATTTGCATGTTCTAAACTAACATTCTGTCTCAGTCTATAAATGTGTCACATAATAAATTTTATTGAGCAAGAAGAACACTGACCCTTTTGCACAATATCTGAATTTATTCTCCTAAATACCACCTTGTCCTTTATTTGTATAGCTTAAAATGATGCAACTATGCAGAGATTAAATTTATGTTAGTTAAAAATTGATCCCACCTTATATTTGGTCACACACTGCATATGTACAAGTATGCATGAAAAACATTAGTTGAATAGTTGTCTATGAAAAGTGCATATTTTTATTCTAGAAGAGACATTGTTTTATGTCTCCAGGTGCAACACATAGTGTTGTATGAAATTTAGTTTAGGGCCAGTTAAATGTCCTCCCAGTGATCTGGTAAAATTTTTGATTAAAAGGGTGAAAGAACTTGCGCAATTTGGTAATGACAGAGGGATCCACCTCTGGATGAATGCGTCCCTTGCTACCCGCCAGGCACTTGTTAAAGACAATGTTAAATCGTAAGCAGTAAAACCCTCTGGTGGCATTGAAGTATAAATTGTACTGACTTATCCTTGGAGGAAGATTTAGGAACTTCTCCACCAGCTGGAGTTCTGGCAGTGGTTCTGTAATGAGCCGATCTCCATCTACAATATGAAACTGCTCGATTGGAAAGTATTTTAACCATCTCTCCAGATGTTTTGTGTAGATGCTGGTTCTCACTGCCTTATACTTAGTGTTCACTTCGCAGGTATTAGGATCAATAGCCAGCTGCTCAAATTTGTAGTAGGTTTTATTCTTTCTTTCCTTTCCCTCCAGCACCTGAGTGTAATCAGAAATAGCTCTTGTTGTGGGTTCCCTGACAATGATCAGTAATTTGATGGATGAGTTCATTTTATAAATCCTTTCAGGTACCTCCTCTGTGATGAAATACGCAGGGCTTTTCTCAATTGTTATTTGATGAGGGTACGAAAAAGGCATTTTTTTCCTGTACCATTCAATACCCTTGGCATAGTTCTCATCATTATCAAAGAAGTGAATTTCTTGAGAGGCTTTGACCACTGCAGGATGGAGGTTCAGCATCTCAAGCAGTGCACGGGTGCCTCCTTTCCTCACCCCAATTATAATGGCCTTAGGGAGCTCCTGAACCAAATTGTGAAGTCGGATTTGCTCTTTAGTAGCGTTGCCCTTACGGAATTCATGCAGCAGCCCGCGCTTGAACTGTAGAGTTCGGAGTGGGATCTCTTCTTGGCCATGGGGTCCAAATCGACCATCAATAGGACAAATGGGCTGTAGCCTGAAATCAACAAAACAAATAAGAACATGTCCTGTTGTAAACCACAATGAACAGATGTTTGCACATTTTATTTTAATTCACCCTTTATTAAATGAGGCAGACTTAATCTGTGACATTTTTTATATTCTTTCACATTTCTATTCATCAAGCTCTTAATTGACAGCAGCATGTTCACAACACGAGGGGAAAAAAAAGTGGCCTGGCTTATATTAATGATTTCTTTACAGCTAAATGGTTGATAGATCTGGGCAATATGCTTTGGGTAGAAAATCCTGAAATAAACAAACAGATTCCAGAATCCTGATGTGCAATACTATTTCTGGAAGCAATATCTTGGCATTTAAGGTATTTATGCTTTCAAAATGCTATTAATAGAAATAGGAAGTCTGGATGTATTTTAGAATTGTCGGTCTGGGGAAATTTAGCTAGAAGACTAATGCCTTAAAACTGCTAGTTTAACAATAGCTAGCTAGCTAGCTATTATGACATGTCTCTGTAACTCTTGCTTTTGCCCAGTGATTGATCAGTTTGGCCAGCTATGTAACATTTTTTGATAGACTTGCTACCTCCCTCTTAAATTCCCAAAGTTACAGAACATGTCAGAGTCAGGCAGATCACTTCATGGACACACTGAAAAGACCTCCAGGCACAGACTGATCTGGAAATCTGTGGCTGATTCACCTGAAGACTGCCTCAGACTTGGAGAGTGACTATCAAGTTTTGGGGTGCTTTAACCATTGATTTCATTTGTATTTCTGAAGACTAATAAGTCTTGGTAGTTATCTTGGTGAAGATAATTCCAATGGGAATTTCTAGAGACTAATAGCATAAACCTTTATATTAAGAGCACTTGGTTTTGACTAAAAGTTACTGGGTCAAGGAACCCTCACTAACAGCTTCAGTCCCAGTCTCACCAGACTCCTTGTCCCAATCTATTCCTCTTCCTTCCCCCAATTCAACTTTTGCTACCTCTGCGTTGGAATAAGACGACTTCCTCCTTCACACTGCCTGGGTACCAGTGGGAGGGCAAGGAAGGGGGTCACTGAGTGTACAGGGGAGACAGGCTCTCTGCTCACAGGTCTGGTGCCTGGCTCCACCATTGCCTAGAAAATCTGGGAGCAGCCATTACAGGGGAAGTCCAGTTTGCCCTGCAGCGTAACCTGGAGTATGCTCAGTCCTTCCATGACAAGGGTTCATTCACAGTCTAGTCTGCATTAGGAGGAGGTTTAAGCTTGCTCAGTGATGATGGAAGCTTCAGCAACTTTAGCTGTTACTAACATGCAAACTGTCTATCTAAACTAACTTCTAATCCAAATAGAATTCCTAGACATAAACTATATAATCATTCCCAGAAAATTACTACCTTTCTATTGATACCAAACATGACATAGCTCCTATGGATTATAGAGCATTTAGGATATATGAATAGAAAATAATATCATAAATGCTTCCCTAAATCCAGACAGCATCACACCCTGCTCACATGCCCTGCCAGGGTCCCTGTCCCCCTTTGCCCCATTGCACACAAGGGGTGCCCCCCCTGCCACCCTGGACCTGCCAAAGGTCCCCCTAGCCCGTAGAAGTTGACCTAGAGCGTCCAGTGTGGATGCTCTAGGTCGACTTTGTAAGTTCCCCTTTAAGTCGACTTTAATTTTAAGTGTAGACGCACTAAGTCGACTTAACTAAGTCTACTTTAAGTCGATTTAGTTAAAGTCAACTTAAAAGTGCAAGTGTAGACATAGCCTGGTAGCTGGTTGATTCTGGCAGCAGGCAGTGCTCCACCCCTGCTCCTGTCCCACCCACCATAGTGATGAAGAACCGTTATGCAGCACTAGCAATGAGAAATGAAGTGGAAGAAGAGAAGCAATGGACCTCCAAGGCTGGAAGGATCACAGCCACCATACCGAGAAAGAAACATAGGGTACTGGTGGTTGGGAACTCTCTTTGAAGGGGGACAGAGGCATCCATCTGTTGCCCTGACTTGGCCCGTATCCAAGACGTTACAGAGGGATTGTTGAGAATCATCTGGCCCTATGATTACTACCCCATGCTATTCATCCATGTGGGCACTAATGATACTGCGAGATGCGACTATCAGCAGATCAAAAGTGACTACAGGACTCTGGGAGTACAGGTGAAGAAGTCTGGTGCACAGGTGGTGTTCTCTTCAATCTTTCTGGTGAAGGGTAGGGGCCTGAGCAGAGACAGATGCATCCTGGGTGTGAATGCCTGGCTGCAAAGATGGTGTTGGCAGGAGGGCTTTGGCTTCCTCAACCATGGGATGCTGTTCCAGGAAGGACTGCTAGGCAGAGACGGAGTCCACCTATCGAGGAAGGGGAAGAACATATTTGGGCATAGATTGGTTAACCTAGGGTGCATCTACACTTAATTTATAAGTTGACTTAAGCAGGCTTAAGTCGACTTAATTTACTCTACAACTACACTGGGCTTTCCTTAATTCGACTTAAGCTGCTCCTTAAGTCAAATTAAGGAAAAACTAGTTTGAATTATAACGAGGTGTTATTAATTCAAACTAATGTTTAAGTCGACTTTATTAAATCGACTTAGCCAGTGTAGATGCCCTAAGTCGACTTGGTCGACCAAGGGCGGGGGGGACAAGGGAGCCCCGCATGGCTCCCTTGTCCCCAGGGGAGCCCTTGCTCTCTTCTCCCCAGACCCGCAAGAAGAGAGCGCGCTCCAGCTGACAGAGGGTTTCCCTGTCAGCTGGAACGCAGCCTGGAGAAGGGACCACAGGGCTCCCTTCTCCTTGGGACCCCATTGTCCCGGCCAGAAGGGAGCCTGTGCTCCTTTCTCCCCAGGACCTGAGCGGTCCTGCGGAGAAGGGAGCCAGGAGAGCTGCGAGCGGCTTCTCAGTCCCTGCAGAGCCAGTTGTGTGCTGGCTGGCTCTCACCAGGACAAGCTGTGAGCGACTTCTTGGTCCCGTGGAGAGCCAGCCTTGCAGGGCTGGCTCTCCGGGGATGAGCCGCCTGTGGCTTCTCGTCCCGGGGAAAGCTGGCTGGCTCTTGCCAGGACAAGCCGCAAGTGGCTTCCTGGTCTGGGGAGAGCCAGCCTTGCCCTCCACCTATCCAGTTGACTTAGAGAGTCTAGTGTAAACTCTCTAAGTCGACTTAATAGGAACATTTTTACGTCGACTTAAGAGTCTTGTGTAGACTCTTTAAGTCGAATTAATAAGGTTGACTTAAAGTCGACTTTAGAAAGTTGACTTAAGAAAGTCGACCTAACTTTCTGAGTGTAGACATAGCCCTAGTGAGGAGGGCTTTAAACTAGGTTTGAAGGGGGAAGGTGACCAAAGCCGACAGGTAAGTCAAAACCAGAGAGACCTTGGGGAAAGGTTGGAACTTGGGGGGAGCCTGGGCTATAACAGTAGGAATAAAAGTGTGACTAGTCAGAACTGGGGAGGGAAATCAAATCATCATCTTCAGTGTCTGTATACTAATGTGAGAAGTATGGGGAATAAGCAGGAAAAACCCGAAATCCTAGTAGCTAAACACGATTATGACATAACTGGCATCACAGAAACTTGGTGGGATAATACACATAACTGGAATATTAATATAGCAGAGTCTAGCTTGCCTAAAAAGGATAGGCAAGAAAAAAAGGGAGGTGGTGTTTCCTTGTATAGTAAAGTGTGTATACTTGGACTGAGGTGGAGATGGAAATAGGAGATAGACCTGTTGAAAGTCTCTGGGTAAAAATAAAAGGAGTAAAAAACAAGGGTGATGGCATGATAGGTCTACTATAGGGCCCTACCCAGGAAGAACAGGTGGATGAGGCTTTTTTTTTAACAATTAACAAAATCATCCATAGCACCGAACTTGGTGGTGATGGGGGACTTCAACTACCCAGATATCTATTGGGAAAACAACACTGCAAGGCACAGATTATCCAACAGGTTCTTGGAATGTATTGGAGACAATTTTTTTATTTCAAAAGGTGGAAAAAGCTACTAGGAGAGAGGCCTTTCTTGACTTGATTTTGACAAACAGAGAGGAACTGGTTGAGAATTTGAAAGTGGAAGGTAACTTAGCTGAAAGTGATCATGAAATGGTAGAGTTCATGATTCTAAGGAATAGTAGTAGAGAGAACACCAAACTAAAGATGATGGATTTCAAGAAGGCAGACTTTAGTGTACTCAGGGAGTTGGTAGGAGGGATCCCATGGGAAGCATGTCTAAGAGGAAAAACAACTGAAGACAGTTGGCAGTTTTTCAAAGAGACATTAGTAAGGGCATAAGAGCAAACTATTCCAATGCGTAGGAAGGAGAGGAAGTATGGCAGGAGACCACCCTGGCTTAACTAGGAGATTTTCAATAATCTAAAAATAAAGAAAGAGTCCTACAAAAAGTAGGTCAAATCACAAAGGATGACTATAAACAAATAACTTAGCTGTGTAGGGGAAAAATCAGAAAGGCCAATGCACAAGCTGAGATCAAACTAGCTGAAGGCATAAAGGGTTACAAAACCGCCTACATTTTAAAAATACATTAGAAACAAGAGGAAGACCAAGGACAGCGTAGGACTGTTACTCAACAAAGAGGGAAAAACAATAACAGAAGATGTGGAAATGGCAAAAGAACTAAATGATTTCTTTGTTTTCGTCTTCACCGAGAAGGTTGGTGGTGACTGGATGCTGGATGTAGGGGAAGGCAGTAAAAATGGGATAGGATCAGAAGCTAAAATAGGGAAAGAACAAGTTAAAAATTACTTGGAAAAGTTAGATATCTTCAAGTCACCAGGACCTGATGATATGCACCCTAGAATACTCAAGGAACTGACTCAGGAGATAGCTGAGCCATTGGCTTTTATCTTTGAAAAATCATGGAAGACAGAAGAAGTCCCAGAGGACTGGAAAAGAGCAAGTATAGTGCCCATCTATAAAAAGGGAAATAAGGACAACCCAGGAAATTGTAGACCAGTCAGTTTAACCTCTGTACCAGGAAAAATAACAGAGCAAACAATTAAGAAATCAATTAGCAAACATCTAGAAGAGAATAGCTTTCTATGATGGGGTAACAAGCCTTGTGGATTGAGGGGAAGCGGTAGATGTGGTATATCTAAACGTTTGTAAGGCTTTTGTTACGGTCTCACATCACCTTCTCATTAACAAATTAGGGAAGTACAACCTGGATGAAGACACTATAAGAAGGGTGGTCCCAGAGAGTAGTTATCAATGGTTCACAGTCACACTGCAAGGGCATAACGAGTGGTATACTGCAGGGATCAGTTCTGGGTCCAGTTCTGTTCAATATTTAGATGATAGCATAGAGAGTACACTTATAAAGTTTGCAGATGATACCAAGCTGGGAGGGGTTGCAAGTACTTTGGAGGACAGGATCACAATTCAAAATGATTTGGACAAACTGGTGAAATGTTCTGAAGTTAATAGGCTGAAATTCAATAAAGACAAGTGCAAAGTACTCCACTTAGGAAAGAACAATCCATTGCACACACATAGAAAATGGGCAATGACTGCCTAAGAAGAAGTACTGCAGAAAGGGATGCGAATGTCATAGTGGACCACAAGCTAAACATGAGTCAACAGTATAATGCTGTTCCAAAAAAAAAAAAAGGGGGAACACCATTCTGGGATGTATTACCAGGAGTATTGTAAGTAAGACACGAGAAGTAATTCTTCCACTCTACTCCACCCTGATTAGGCCTCAACTGGAGTATTGTGTCTGGTTTTGGGCTTCTCATTTCACAAAAGATGTGGACAAATTGGAGACAGTCCAGAGAAGAGCAACACGAATGATTAAAGGTCTGGAATACTTGATTTATAAGGAAAGATTGAAAAAGCTGCGTTTGTTCAGTCTGGAAAAGAGGAGACTCAGAGGGGACATGATAACAGTTTTCAAGTACCTAAAAGGTTGTCATGAGGAGGAGGGAGAAAAAATGTTCTCTTTAACCACCAATGATAGGGCAAGAAGCAATGGGTTTAAATTACGGCAAGGGAGATTTAGGTTGGACATTAGGAAAAAAATCCTAACTG
The DNA here is from genome assembly GCA_007922175.1 of Pelusios castaneus. Lineage (NCBI taxonomy): Eukaryota > Metazoa > Chordata > Testudines > Pelomedusidae > Pelusios > Pelusios castaneus. The sequence goes on from ML685837.1 coordinate 4,795,217, forward strand.
TCAGGGTGATTAACCACTGGAATAAATTGCCTAGGCTGATTGTGGAATATCCATCAGTGGAAGCTTTTAAGAGCTGGTTAGACAAACACCTGTCAGGGTCAGAACATGTAGAGATAAAGTGAGAAATACTGAAAGCCAAGCAGAATTGGACCTTGCAAAATCAATTAAAACCAATAGTAAAAGGTTCTATAGCTATATAAATAGAAAGAAAGAAGTGGGACTGCTAAGCACTAAGGATGGGGTGTAGTTTAAGAATAATCTAGGAATGTTCTAATATGTAAACAAATACTTTGCCTAAGTTTTTAATGAGGCTAATGAAGAGCTTAGGGATAGTGGAAGGTGGGATTGAGGATTTGGAGGTGGAAATTACCATGTCCGAGGTAGAAGTCAAACTTGAACTGCTTAATGGGACTAAACTGGGTGGCCCTGATAATCTCCATCCAAGAATATTAAAGGAACTGACACATGAAATGAAAGTCCATTAGCAAGGATTTTTAATAAATCTGTAACCTCAGGGATTATAACATATGATTGGAGAATTGCTAACATAGTTACTATATTTAAGAAAGGGAATAAAAGTGATCCAGGTATTATAGGCCTATTAGTTTGACCTCAATAGTATGACAAACAAGGAGGTCTGTGGCACTTTTAAAGACTAACACATTTATTTATAAATTTATAAATAAATAAGTTTGTTAGTCTTTAAAAATGCCATAGGACTCCTTGTTTGTTTTGATGATCTAGACTAACTTGGCTACCCCTCTGGAACTTCTCAGTAGTATATAAGCTTATGGTAAAAAATTGGAAAGAGAAAGTAGTTAAGAACATCAAGGAATGGAAAACCTGCCTTATGAGAGGAGATTAAAAGAACTGGGCTTGGCTAGCCTAACCAAAAGAAGGCTGAGGGGAGATATGATTGATCTCTATACATACTTCAGAGGGATAAATACTAAGGAGGAAGAGGAATTATTTAAGTTCAGCACCAATGCGGACACAAGAACAAATGGAGATAAACTGGCCATCAGGAAGTTCAGACTTGAAATAAGACGAACCAGAAGAGTGAAGTTCTGGAACAGCCTTTCAAACTGAGCCGTGGGGGCAAGAAACTTATCTCATTTCAACACTGAGCTTGAAAAGTTTATGAAGGGAATGGCATTATTGTACGACTTAATATGGCAATTAACTGATCTTTGACTACTAGCGGTAAATGTACCCAGTGGCCTGTGATAGGATGTTAGATGAAGTAGGTTCTAAGTTTCTACAGAGACTTCTTTCTGGGTGTCTGGCTGAATCCATGCTCAGAGTTTAGCTTAGATTGCCATATTTGGGGTCAGGAATGAATTTTGCCCCAGGGCAAATTGGCAGAAGCCCTAGGAGTTTTCCAAGTTTCTCTGCAGCATAAGGCATAGATCGCTTGCTGGTGGATTCTCTGTACCTTCAAGTCTTTTAAAATCATTATTTGAGGACTTTAGTAACTCAGTCTTAGGTTAGGGGTCTATTCAGGGGTGGGTGAGTGAAAATCTATGGCCTGCATTATTCATAAGGTCAGACTAGATGCTCGTAGTTGTCCCTCTGATCTTATAGTCTATGGGTTTAAATGAATCTTTCTTGAACATGGGTGACCAGAGTTCTATACAATATTCCAAATGAGAATCTACCACTGCTTGGACAATGGTATTATTACTTCTCTATCTCTAGTGGAATTCTCACCAACTTAAGTCAATTTGGTTTTGTGTGACTAAATACCTTTGAGGATCTGGGCCCTACTGACTAAGGCTCCAATCACAAGTCTTCTGAAGTCATTGGGAGTTCTTCTACTACTGACTTCTGTGGGCTTTTGATTGGGCCCTAACACGGATATAGAGAGACTCTTTCAGTCTGTCCATTTCTCCCCCCCTCCCCCCCCCTCTCAATAAGTACAAGGAGAGTGTTTTTGTAGCTGTGTTAGTTCCAGGATATTAGCGAGAAAGGTGGGTGAGATAATATCTTGAATTGAAGTTGATCCAAATAAAAACAATTACCTCATTCATCTTGTCTCTTGCGTACAAACAGAGGTGTTTTAATGGCAGTGTTTTGTTTCACATGTTTAATGAAAGAAGATAATCAACCTGACTGTCATTAGCAATATTATATATGGAACCCATGGAATTCACTGCCACAGGAGGTCAATGACTTAGATATTGTGGCTGGATAATTTTATGGTCTTCAAAAACATTTGTAGCTGTGCAAACTTAGATAATGGTAAAAGGTTAATTAATTTTCATGCCTCAGGGATGAGAAGAACTCCTGAAAGAGTAAAGAAGGAATTTTTACCCATCTACAAAATCAAGTTATTGGCTAGCTACCATTTTAAGCTCCCCTGAAGCATCAAGCACTGCTTGAGGCCAGATATCAGTTTGGGGTCTGATCCTGAGTCCACCTGAAATACTGAGTGTCTTCTTCAAAAGTGGGACTGAAGTGAATGGAAGAGGAAGATATCTAATGATTTTGGAGGGTATCAATGCTACAAAGAGATGGGGCACAGGTTGGCTAATAGTCTGATTTGATATTGCTGTTCTCATGTTGTTCCTATGTAGCTTTATATGCAGTACCTATTTTGAATAGAAGCATTTCACAGTTTTGAACTCAGGCTATATTTTCCCAGGGGACACTGTGACCAGGTTCATTGGCACTGATAAACTGTTCAGACCTGGGCCTCCCACACAAGGAACCCCAAATTCTGATTTCAGTCATGCTTCCAAAGCTAGCATCTACCAAGGGAATCTCAGGTCTTTCTAAGATCTGAAAGACACAAATCAGTGAGAAGTCCATTACATCCCCAACAGTTTCTCAAGAGTGTGTCTTGTCAAGAGCACCAAATACTCGCTAATTTCTTCTCTATGGACATTCCACTGCTCTCAAGGAAATCACTTGCAGACAACCTTCTGGTCTGGTGCATTCAGCTCCAGAAATTCATAGCTAATAAATATAGTTAAAATTCTCAAGCCCTGCAGCAGTCTTTCAAGTGCAATAGGATTCAATACTTGATGAGCTACTCTGCAGGCTCATACATAATTTTAACTACCACTGTAGCACATTAATTGCTTGTCCATAAATTTATAAAAGAAGATACATGAATACATCATAACTGTTTTGCTGAGACTAGAGGTCAACACACAGATGCACACAGACAAAAATGAGCTATTGTAATGACATTTGTACTGTATGCTGCTTTATTCCTTCTCTGAAAACAAGTTCTAATGCACATGGAATACAAATGGACAGATTGAAATATTTTGACTTGGACAAGTAACTCTCCTTTTCTCCCTCTCCCGCCCCACAAAAAGAAGGAAGAAATAATGAAAATCAATATTAAGGTGAATCGTCTTTCTATATATCAGCAGGAAAAAAAAGTGGAGATCTGTATATCTTAAGAAAAAGAGGAGAAAAAATCCTTTTATAATTAAGACGATGACTTATGCCTGGTTATTTAATTACTTACCTATCCAAGCTCCCAACTCTGGCAACTAGATATAGGAGACTTCCAATAGCAAGGCTGCCTAGCACAAAGAGCTTCTGTCTCAGCAACGGCTGCTGTTTGAATAGCATGGCCCTCCATCAATCTTCAGGACTTCTTCAGTCTGCAGGGACCAGAACATATAACACCACTCATCAGGAAGTGGCAGTACACAGACTAATGTTTATTAACAGGCAGTCAATCAATTCTTACAAGTGATTAAGCCTCACTTGCAAAAATCTTTTCAAGATGCATTGGTATTAGACAAAACCATGTATACTTTGCTTTTTTTTCAGTCACTCATAATAAAACCAAGCAATATATCTAGGAAGTGGCATTCACTATTTAATTCAGTTTAACTATGCCCACTGCGGAGGCAGTGTCCAGTGGCCTGGGAGGCAGAATGCCTGCATTCTCACCCCATCGCTTGACTTAAGCCAGTCTCTTCATCTCCCTCTGTCTCTTATTTTCGCTTCCCACCCTTTGCTTGTCTCATTTGTTTTTAGATGGTAAACCTTCGGGAAATGGTTTGTCTCTCAGTAAGTGTTTGTACAGAGCCTAATGTAATGGGCAGTTGATCCTGATTGAAGCCTCGACTGGTACCTCACAAGGTCCCTTCCAGCCCTACAAGTCTATCCACACAGCCTGTGGCAGCAAACCCCCCAGCCTATGCTAACAGACACAGTGCACTACTCTAAAATAGCTGTAGAGATAGCGCTTTGAAGTTTTGGTTCCATCTGGAACTCTGGCTCTGAAGGCTGGGGAGAGGGGCGGCCTTCAGGCCCAATCTCCAGAAAGCCACGTCTTCAAAGAGCTGTCTGTACATATAACACAGCTAAACTTGGAATGTTGGAGTGAGCCTCGTTACCCTGGAAGGTTTGCTGATGTGTGCTATGGAGACATATTTTAAGGTGCTTCTGTAATGCTAATAACAATAATAATGTCTGGGAAAGTTATAAAACCAGATCATAGCTCCAAGCCTTAGTTTAGTCTGTGTTGCTGAATTCTCTCTCATTTATATGACAGTAGCCCCACAATAATAGTCTCAAGATTGGGAGTGCATAGTGCTAGGCATGGCACAATCCAAGAGTAAAAGAGTCCCTGCCCTGAAGAATTTACAATCTAAAATAGAGAGACAAAGGAAGTATTATTGTCCTCTCAGGAAAAAAAAGAGATGGGGAACAACAGTATAGAGAGATTCACTGATTTGCCCAACATAACAGAAGAAATGTATAGCACAGCTGGGAAATGAACTGAAGTTTGAGACCCTGCCTAGTATCTTAACCACAAAACCATCTTTCTTCTTGCCTCTTCTTTTTCCTCTTTTTTTTTTTTTTGCTATATTTTTCCTGGCCTTGCAAAGTTAACCACAGAAATGCACTCAAAATAAAGAATTTTAAATGTTCGGCTGTGCCATAACTGGAGCTTAAATATCAAGAATCTGAACAATTTAGAAGTAAGGAAAAATTTGCAGCTATTAAATCTCAGTGTAGACACATTACTACTAATTATTATTTTAATTAAATTCCTTTAATTAAGAAAAGGGGAAGGGGCAAGAAATGATGATGATAATGAGAGCATAGGTTCCACGGGTTTACAATTTTAAATCCTGCACTGCTGCTTTCTGTAGATAAAAGTAAGGTTTCAGTGCTACAATAATTAGTTCTGAATTTCAGCTCTCAAGAAACATACGCAGTCCTCTCCATATGAGAATATAACACAATCAAAATGTCCTCCTTTGTCCAGCTACTCAGATCCCAATGGATTAATCAAGCTAAGTCATATGTGCAGGCTTCTCTGTGATTATAGAGATCTGCAAGACATAGTGAAATTACAGATAATTTGGCTCCTAAGAGATTCTCTTCAATAATAAGTTCCAAAGGGGTAGCCGGGTTAGTTTAGTCCAGCAAAACAAACAAGGAGTCCTGTGGCACTTTAAAGACTAACAAATTTATTTATCTCATTTATTTCTCTCTTTTGTGGGCAAAGTCCCACTTCGTCAGATGCCAGAGTGGAGAAAACTTACATTGAAAAAAAACAGAGTATGGGAGTGAAAGATAAATCCTGTGATTACATTTCACTGCATCCTGTGGTCCATTTAAGGTTTAATGTTTGTAATGGGAGAGGACCACAGGACTCCTCCTTTGTTTTTCATTACTAACAGTGATTCTCACCTCTCTCAACCTCACCGCTTTTTCATATGTTGTGTTTGAGGTCTTGTACACACTACAGAGATATTGGGTGGTACTGCTCATTACCGCGAGATAACTCTGAGACCACACACACACAAATGCTGCTTGTTGCACGGCAACAGCCCTCTTGCCGTGCAATGTGAAACCCTCCTGAACGAGAATGATGAGCCGTTAAGGACATAAGGAATACAACCATTGTGTCCTTAATGGCTCATCAGGTTACTCCCTGGGCCCATTGCACTTGGCAGATTCCTTAACATTAAGGACACAATGGTTTTAGACAGCCGCCTGTCTGGGGTGTTTCCACAAAACTACACAAGTTAAAGGATAGATATAACACCAAATTCCTAACTTCTAATCAAAATACAATTCCTATACATAAACTATGTAATCATTCCCAGCAAATTACTACCTTTCTATTGATACCAAACATGACATAGTTCCTATGGATTATAGCATTTATGATACATGAATAGAAAATAATATCATAAATGCTTCCCTAAATCCAGACAGTGTCACACAGGGCTCTGCCCTGCCCTTTGGGGGCATGCCAGGCTCCCCCTGTGCCCCCCCCAGCAGGGAGGGCATTGGTGTAGTCCTGGGGTAGCCCTAAGTTGACTTAGGGCTACCCCACGTCTACACTGTCTTAATTCGACTTAAGCCTTAAATCTACTTAAATCTAGGTTTAATAAAGTCAACTTAATTTTCATTAAGTCGACTTTATTTTCCTTAAGTCGACTTAAGCAAGCTGCTTAAGTCGACTTAAGGAATCTGTAGTGTAGATGCAGGGTAAATTAAGTCGACTTAAGCAAGCTTAAGTCGATTTAATTTACAAGTGTAGATGCAGCCAAATAGACCACATATAGAATGTTAGCCTCCTACTTTTTTTTTAATTAATAAAAGTGAAGCGCAAATTGTGCACAGTGTCTTTATTCATACAGAGCCAAGATTTGTTAGCTCATGTACAGTCTTTATTCATTTGATCACAAGACAATTCCCCCCCACCCAGGTGTTGCAGGTTTCCAGCTGCACTGTGACCCAGTGATGTAATGCGCCCTATCGGTTCCCATTACTAAAATGCTCACTAAGTGCCTCCCTTATGCAAACAGCTCCCCAAATACTCCTACAGGCTGGCTGTTCGTACGCACCTGTCAGGCGCTCAGACTCCACAGCCCACCCCAGGGAAAATTTCTCTCCCTTACTTTCACAAAGGTTATGAAGAACACAACACCGGGATGACAGCTGGAACGTTGTCTTCATTTAAGTCCACCCTCCCATACAAACAGCGCCAGCGCCTCTTTAAATGGCTGAAGGCACATTCCACAGTCATTCTGCACCTGCTAAACCTATAATTGAACCACGCCTTGCCAGAATGCAAGCTGCCAGTGTAGGGCTTCATGAGACATAGCATGAGTGGGTAGGCTGGGTCTTCTAGGATCACTAAGGGCAACTCCACAACACCAACAGTAATTTTTTCATTTGGAAGAAGGTTTCTGCTTGCAGCTTCTGGTACAGCCCCGTGTTCCTGAAAATACGAGAATCATGCACCTTTTCTGACCACCCGGAATTGATGTCTGTGAAATGCCCCTTGTGATCCACAAGTGCCTGCAGCACCATGGAGAAGTAGCCCTTCCTATTTAAGTACTCAGTCGCAAGATGGTCCGGAGCCAAAATAGGGATATGTGCGCCGTCTATTGCCCCACACACAGTTCGGGAATCCCATGGTTGCAAATCCTTCCACAATCTCACGCACATTGCCCAATGTCACTGTCCTCCAAAGCAGAATGCGATTGATGGCTCAGCACACTTCTGACAGCACTAACCCAATGGTGGACCTGCCAACTCCAAACTGATTTGCGACCAACTGGTAGCAGTCAGGAGTTGCCATCTTCCACACAGCAATTGCAACATGCTTCTCCAAAGTGAAGGCAGCTCTCATTTTGGTGTCCTTGTGTCGTAGGGCAGGGGCTAGTTCCTCACACAGTTCCATGAAGGTGGCTTTACACATTCAAAAGTTCTGTGGCCACTGCTCGTCATCCCACACCTGCAGAACAATGTGGTCCCACCACTCAGTGCTTGTCTCTTGTGAATAGAACCGGTGGTGCACCGTGTGCAGATGCTCTGTGAAGGAGCTCAGCAATGCAGAACTGTTGTTCTGCATGGCATTCAGCAGCCCTGGTTCCTCTGCTACTTGCTCCGATTCCGAGCTCAGTACATACTGTAAGACCAGCTGAGATGTATTCATAATGCTGAAGGCGACACTGGAGATCAGAGCTGGATCCATGTCATTGCAATTGGGAGTGTCAAGAAGGAATGCAGCAGTGTTGAAAATGGGCACGAGTTGCTATTAGCAAGGAGAAAGATGGCAGGGGAACACAATGCACCATGGGAAACTGATAATTTACCTACACTGATCAGCACTCCTCTCCTTCTACCCAGAATTCCTAGCGCTGAATCAGGATGAGTGGAACTGTGGGATAGTGCCCACAATTCAATGCTCTATCTTGTGAAACTGCTAAGAAGAGTGTGGGCACTCCATTCCGTTACAAGGAGTACCATGTATACGCACTCCCACGCAATAAAAGCTATGTGGCTATGTCTACACTGGCAAGTTAGTTCAAATTAAGGAGGCTTAATTCGAACTAACTAAAGCCATGGTTACACTAGGCTTTAGTTAGTTTGAATTAAGGGCTTCCTTAATTCGAACTAATAAGTTTGAATAGGGTATTCGAACTAAAGGGTAAATTCGAACTAACTAGTTCGAATTAGCCAATGTGGCCATGTTAATTTGAATTAATTTCTTAGTTTGAACTAACCAGCCATTGAAATGAATGGGAATCGCTAATTCGAACTAAGTTTTCCTAGTTCGAATTAAGTTAATTCAAACTAACTAAAATTAGTTTGAATTACTTAGTTTGAACTAACTAATTCGAACTAATTTTAGCAAGTGTAGACATAGCCTGTGACTTTTACAGAACTATGGGCTTCTTGTGCAATGATTCCATAGTGTTTACATGGCCTGAATCTATACAACTTGTTTGATTTGCTGAAGTAATCTGATCCGATGCAGTGAAATGTAATCACGGGATTCACCTTCCCCTCCCATGCTGTAAGTTTAGCATCTGATGAAGTGGGACTTCCCCCATGAAAGCTCATGAGATAAATAAATTTATTAGTCTTTAAAGTGCTGCAAGACTCCTTTTTTGTTCTTCAATAATAGTTACCTTTGACATACACCTGCCCTTGATAGATAGATAGATAGATAGATAGATAGATAGATAGATAGAATTGTACCAGTTTTGTGCATGTGTGTAAGAGAGAATATTAAAAAGAACTGTGTCCATTACCAGCCAGGGTGAAAAGTAATGGCATCTCACATATATACATTTAGCAAACACCTTCATTCCTCTGCCACACCATTTATAAATTGCTCATAACATATGTAAACAAATTCATTTGAGGTGAATATTTTTTTCTTGGCTTCAGCTCAGGGGTGATTTCTTTTTCAAGTTTCATGAAAATCTGTCCAGCCAGTTTTGCATGTTTTAAAACAACCCCCCCTCCTTTCCACATAGATTTATGTCAGAAATGTTGTGCATGCCTATCTAAAGAGCAGAACTGATTTTGCTCATACTTTTTTGCAGATCTCCCTGAAGCCAAAGGAATCAGCCACATTTGAAGGAAATTGGTTCAGTAATTTTGAAATGAAGAGCTGATTTTTTTGCACATGTGAATAACAGTTCTGCCTTCTATGTTTCTTTGCTCAATCTGCAGTTTAGAAATTTGCAGGAGGAGGAGAGAACACAAGCACAACAGTCTTTGCTGTTATGTTTTTCTGCTCAGTGTATTCTAGCTTTGAATGTTGGGAGCACTGTGAAGCAATCAGGCATAATATAAATTTTCAAGAACATAGAAGGCCATATTATTTCCTGCCATAACTCCTGTGATGTAGTGGAATTAGACCAGAATCATTTGCTCTGTTTACTTCATAAACCTTGTTTTATAAGTACACCAGGAAGCCTTGGATAATGGAGGTAGTGGAAGCACTTACATCTCTTTAAAGCTCATGTGGCTCAGATGGATAAACTTGGTAGCATTGAGTTCTAGTCTTCCACTGCCAGCGACTAGTTCAGCAATGTGTTAGCACTTCCTGAGCCTGATACAAAGCCTACTGAAACCAATTTGAATTCAAAGTTTTGGATTAGGTCTCTACAACCCTCTCTGGAAAATTTAAAGTTACACTTGAAAAATATACTGTGAAGTAGTTCAGTATTGCTGCCATGATTTTTACAACAGAACAAAGTTTAATGAAGCAATTTCTTGACATCTGAAAATACTGCTTCTTGGGATAACTAGTTCTGAAGCACATAAAAGTTATTCATATGTAGTCCTTATGCAACAGATGAATAGGTTCAAGAAGTAGGCATAGTTAGTAATTACGGTAAAAATCCTTCAGATGGGAATTTTACAGAAGCCTAACATAACAGTGCTTAGTGTTTGAACGAGAAGAGATTAAAATCCTTAGACTCCATAGAAGCTGCATAGCCATTACCATAACTGTCTCAAAAAGGCTCAACTAAAAAGAAAAACAGCAAAGTAGAAAAGAAGATAAGGCAAAGTGGCAAGATATAAGAGGCTATCTGAACCAAACAAGTATCTTTCAGAATTTGTTACTGGAACCCAAGGGAAGCTACAGAGAGAAGCATAAATTATGACAACTAGCATGTAAATTAGTAAGGTTCAGCAGGATGTTGAAGAGTAATCAGCTGAAGTCATAAAAATAACTAATAATATATGGTTTAAATATATCGGACACAGAAAATGTGCAAGAAAAGTGGTGGTTCCACAAGGAAGTAAAAGGAATAAATGAGAATGTTGTAAAGAATTTAAATGATTTTTCTATATCAGTCTTTATCACAGAGGATGTTGGGAAATATCATTATGCTCTAAATCCTCCAAGTGCACATCCATCTGAGGGTGATCTCTCTGTCTGTGACCATGAAATCCCATGACAGCTACATCACACTGGAAGAATGAAACTGTAAATGACTAGGGGAGACAAATGAGTTCAGTAAACAGAACTATCGCATCAACTGTACCAGAAGCAGGGGAACTTCCTATTACAAGAGAAAAACCTCACCAATTTCAGTACTAACTACAAATCCAATGTCTGCAGATTAGCCTCTCTCAAATTTTCAATTTCTCAACAATTAGCCTTTCTCAATAATTCTCAGTATTTTAAAATCCAAGCAAACCACTCCTACCTATCGGTTGGGCTCTATCGAATTCATGGTCCATTTTCATCAGTTTCACAATCACAGGATTTAACAAATGATAAAGTTAACGGTTTCTGATATGTAAAGCTGAAATTTCAGTGTCGTAATTGTGGGGGCTCTAAACTCAACAAAGAGTTATGGGAGGAGGGGATTTCACAAGGCTATAATATGGAGTCAGAGTATCACCACCCTCACTTCTCTGCTGCTTCTGGTAAGAGTGCTGCCTTCAGAGCCGGGAGGCTGGAAAGCAGTGGCTGCTGACAAAGTGCCCATCTCTAATGGCAAGGGTGCTGCCAGCAGCAGCGCAGAAGGGAGGGTCACATGGAATGGGATGGAAAGGTGTCATCATGTGAGGGGTGGGGCCAGCCTTAAAGGGCCCCATGCTAGAAGAATGCCATGGTCATCTCCTGCCATGCCCCCTCAGTCAACCCAAGGCCCCTTTAACCTTCAAACACTGGGTCTGTAGGCAGGGAGGAGCAGGGCTGGAGGCACTCCACCAGGGGTGGGGAGCAGAAGCGTCGTTATCGTTGGGCTGGCAGGGCGCTGGCCCCGAGTAGAAAAGCCTGAGCCCCGAATCTATTCCGGGGCCCAGGAACCCAGAAAACTCCGGCAGAACGCATGTTCCGCTCTGCCCTGCAGGCAGGCTGCTGCTCAGCTGGGAGCAGCGGCTGCCAGCCAGGCTGGGGAGTTTTCAAATCTCCCGCCCTGAGCATACTCTGAAAGAGCATGTTCAGGGCGGGAGCGACCTCCTGGCCAGCCCAACGCCGGACGCCCCTGCAGCTCTCCTGCCAGCTAAGATGGGGGCGGGGGGGGGCTGCAGGGAAAAGCTGGGACCAGGAAGGCTGGGTGGGCCGGGGAGCTGATGGGAAATAGGGGGCCAGGGGCTGGGAAGCCGATGGGGAATGGGGGCCAGCCCAACACCAGATGCCCCTGCAGCTCTCCGGCCACATAAGTTAGGGGGGGCCATGCGGGGGAGTGCTGGGGAGCTGGGACTGGGAAGGTTGGGCGGGCTGGGGAGCTGGTGGGGGCCGGGCAGGCCAGGGAGCAGTGTTCCCAGTAAGGTGCGCGGGTGCGTGGCCGCTACACCCGCGCAGGCTTCCGGGACCCCTGCACAGCCCGGCAGCCTCCTGACCCCGGCGGCTGGGCTCCTCCGGGGCTGCTGCTTTGCCATGGCAGCCCCATCAGTCCCTCCCCCCGAGCCCAGCGACTGGGCTCTTCTGGGGCTGCCTTGTCGCTTTCTTTTCTTTTCCTTTTCTTTTCTCCTTTTCTTCCTTTTCCTTTACTTTTCTTTCCTCCTTTTCTTTCTTTCTTTCTCTTTCTTCCTTCTTTCTTTCCCTTCTCTTCTTTCTAGGGGTGTGGCCTAGCTGGGGGGGTGGGGCTAACAGGGGGTGGGTTGGGGGCCACAGCCCTGGATCTTTTTGCTATCCAGCAACGCCCCTGGTGGGGAGGGCTCCAACTGTGCACTGGGTTCCAGCAGCTAGTCTTGGCTGGGGAGGGACTTTCTATTCACCTGCACAGGCCATTCCTGGGGCCTGGTCAGTCCCATCTCTGGGAACCTCTCCTGGCTGCAGGAAGCTCTCTTCCACACCTCTATCTTCCCCCATAAAAGCTAGAGCCCAGCGCACAGGAAGAGCCCTCAGCTGTGGCTCTCCCAACCCTGCCCCTCTTCTACAATAGCTAGTCATGAGGGAGATCAGATTTCACAGTCTATGAGGCATTTTTCACGGCCCTGAATGTCTTATTGGGAATAGGAGAGAGAAATTTTGTGTTCAGTATTTAAAATCTTGCGAGGTCTCAGATACTATGTTGATGGCATAGTGTAAGGCCTTAGATAAAAGATAACTCCAAATTTGTGCCAAAGTCAAGTTTCAACCATATGAAAGTATGCTCACTGTCTAAGCCCTTACCCGTCAGTATGATATGATTACATAGATTCATATAGGCCTTAATTATATTACAGACTTACCCATATTTAGATAGACACACACACAGAGAGATGAATTTCATCACAATGAAATAAGCAAAGGCACTCATTGGATTTTGATGAAACAGTCATGACACATAAAGAGTGATATAAAAGTTTCAAAATATAAAACAAAAACCCAACATTTTTGACAATGAAAGCATGATTATCATTATATAAAGAATTATTAATATTATTATTAAAGAGGATTTCTTTTCATAGTAGCTAGAAGTTAGTCAAAACAGATTTTGTGCACACCAGCAGGGGTCATCTGTTGATCAATAAATATCTGCCTACGTATATTACAGAGACACCGTGCATGAGGCAATATCCTGGGACCAATACGGCTACCATAACAGTACAGCATACATTACAGACAGATCTTTGAATCTACTGGTAGTTTAAAATGCAGTTAATAATAAATGGAACAAAGTCCTCAGTACTTTTCTCTTTGTCCTTTCACTCTGTATGTTCTTTTGATGATAAAGACATATAGCTCCCCTTGTTGTTCACTGTGAGTAAAATTCATACACCTCAAGTAGATTGGTTTAGTGGGAGGAGCTACCTGTGGCTGGAAAGGAAAAATATCCAACCCCCCAAACTATGTGCATGCTGTTTTTAATGGCAGACACACTATGTCCCTGCCTCTCCCTTGGCATACCCTAAGTGTCTACCTTGTGCTGAGTGGCTGGTAAGCAGATCTGGCACAGAGCTGTGTTCAGCAGTAAGAAGGGTATTCAATTTGCACCCATCCCACAGCTGTCCTTATCTGAGCAATTAAACTACAGCAACACTCCTGCAGCAGGTGAATTACATTAAGAGAGAATGACTACACACATAATGAGTAGTAACTGTATATTTTATCAACTGGCAGTTGATAAGAACATAAGAACTGCCATATGGGGTCAGATCAATGGTCCATTAATTCAGTATCCTGTCTTCTGACAGTGGCCAATGCTACATGCTTCAGAGAAAATGAAGAAAACAGGGCAATTATTGAGTGATCCGTCCACTGTCATCCAGCCCCCTTATGGCTGTCAGAGGTTTAGGGACACCCAGAACATGGAGTTGCATCCCTAACCATCTTGGCTAATAGCCTTATGATGGACCTCTCCTCCTTAAATTTAGCTAATTCTTGCTTGAATCCAGTTATACTTTTGGCCTTTGCAGCATCCTCTAACAATGAGTTCCACAGGATGACTGTGTGTTGTATGAAGTGCTGCCTTATGTTTGTTTTAAATCTGTTATGAAGAGTAAATAACACTTCCTTTTCCTCCAAACCATTCATGATTTTAGAGACTTCCATCATATCACTCCCACCCTAGTTGTTTCTTTTCCAAGCTGAAAAGTCCCACCTTTTTGTTCTCTTTTCATATAGAAGTTATTCCATACTCTTAATATTTTTTGTTGCCTTTCTCTGTACTTTTCCCAGTTCTAATATCTTTTTTTGAGATGGGGCAACCAAAACTGCACAACAAATGAGGAGTCTAATGGCACCTTAAAGACCAACCAATTTAGCTGTGTTAGTCTGTTTCTGCAAAACAAATGAGGAGTCCTGTGGCACCTTAAGGACTAAAATAATTATTTGGGTGTAAGCATCAAGATCTGATGCATCTGACCAAGTGGGTTCTAGCCCATGAAAGTTTATGCCCAAATAAATTTGTTAGTCTTTAGGGGTGCGTCTACACTTACAAATTAAGTTGACTTAAGGATGCTTAAGTCGACTTAAACTACTTTGCGTCCACATTGGGCTTTCCTTAAGTTGACTTAATAACACTTTCTTTTAGGTCGACTTAGCGCTTAAGTCGACCTTATTAAGTCGACTTAAGCCAGTGTAGATGCAGAGTAGCCCTAAGTCGATTTCCATGGCCTCCAAACCTTCCTCCCAGGGTTCCTGGAAAAGGAAGAGCCTGTCCTGGCCAACCACAGGGCAGGACATAGCCCTGACCACCCTGTTCCTCAGAGCTGCCCAGTCCTGCCATCTGGGAAGATGGCTGAGCAGAGCAGCCAGTGCCACAAGTGGGCCCCATCCTGGAGCCACCAGGAAATCCTGGACCTGCTGGCCATTTGGGGGGACAAGGCAGTCACTTCCCAGTTGCATGGCAGCCACCACAACTAGGAGGTGTATGCCTCCATCTCCCAGGCCCTGGCTACCAAGGGCCACACCCAGGAAATCCAGCAGGTCCCGGTCAAGATCAAAGACCTCCACTAGGACTACCAAAAGGCCCAGGAGGAGACATTCCAAACAGGGGCAGCCCCCACCAGCTGCCGGTATTACCAGCAGCTAGATGCCTGTCTGGGCCAGGAGAGCAGCAGCCTGCCAGGCTACAGCATCGACTCTGCTGAGCCCCCCTCCCTCGACGATGACCAGGAGAAGAGCTCAGTGGATGAGACTGTGGTGCAGGAGGAAGGGGAGACCAGCCAGCAGCAGGGCACCCCACCAGCCCCAGAGCCTGCTACCAGCCCGGAGCTCATCCCTGCCCCGATGGCGGACAGCGCCACCGAGGAGGAGAAGCAGGTTCCCCCCACTGAAGAAGACCCAGGCGAGGGGACATCGCACTAGACACCTGCTGCACCTGGTGGTGAGTTCTCCTTCCCTCCCTCCCTTCCTGCGGGCAGGGCTGGCCATGCCTATGGCACAGAACTGCAGGGGGACATGGCCCAGGGACAGACAGGGTTGGGGGGGGGGCGTGCAGGGCCTTCCGCAGGGTCAGAGGGGTTGGGGGATGTGTGGTGGGGGGTGGGGAGAGCCAGAGCCAAGTGGTGCAATGATGTGTCTGGAGAAGGGGTGGGGACCGTAGGCGGGAGCACCAAGGCCAGACAGCATGCACCCGACACTATTGGCACGTGGCCTAAGGAGAGACCCCTGGGGCAGGGCTGCCTGCAGCTCACTACCGTGGGCACCGCACTCAACATGGACAGCAGAGCACGCCAGCATGTACCAAGGGGTCCCTGTCCCAAAGGACAGGGAGTGTGAAGCAGGGGGATGGTCAGGGGACAGCAGCTGCTCTCAGGCTGCACACCACACGAGCTAATGGGAGGGACCCTCTTCTTTGCTTCTCCCCAGCAGCCCTGTGCCCTTGCAACACGGCACTCCCGGTGCCCCACCAGACCCGATCAGGAGGAGGAGGGTGTGTCACTTGCGGGACGACCTTCTCCAAGACCTGATATGCGTCAGTGAACGGACTGAGGCGCACTTAGGGGCGCAGCAGAAGCAGGAGGATGCCCACCGGAGAGGTGAGCAGAGGCTGCTCAAGTGAATGCTTGACTCATAGAGTGGCAGACCCAGTCCTTGGAGTGCCTGTTCCCTTGGGGCCCCGCCCTGTGCCCCAGAGGCAGGCCCCCTTGCTGGCAGGCCAGGGCCCCAGGGCAGTGTCTGCAGGCCTGGGACTCACCTTCCGGAGGCGACTAGCACTGAGCCCTCCCCCCAACCCTCTTCACTACCCTGACACCCCTCCCTCCCCCTGACCTTCTTCACTCCCTCCAACCCTCCTCCCTCCCCATGACCCTCTCCACTCCCCCCCACCGCTCCCAACCCTCATTTACCCCTCTGAATAAAAACCCTGAACACCGTTATACAGTGTGTTGTGCTTTTTATTAGTGTGGGGAGACAGGTGCAGAGGGGTGGGGGGCAGGCACGGGCGGGTGGTGGGACTAACCCTAACCCTCGTAGCAGGCCCACCCCTCAGCACTCCTCACTGTCAAAGTGGGCCCTCAGTACATCCCAGTGCTTGCTGCTGGGCCTGCTACATCTAGGGCAGGGTGACATCGGGCTGTTCATAGTTGGTGGCTAACCTCTTGGCCTCAGCCTCCCAGGCGTAGGGGACCCTTTCCCCTCGCAGCTCACAGAGCTTGTGCAGGCAACAGCAGGCGCTGATGACCTTGAGGATATTGCTCTCGCCGAGCTGCAGGCAGGTCAGGAGGGCCCTCCAGCGGGCCTTGAGACGGCCGAAGGCATGCTCGACGATGCTGCGGCACTCGTTGAGCCTCTGATTGAAGAGGTACCTGCTGGCAGCCACCTGGCCCATGTATGGTTTCATCAGCCAGGGGAGCAAGGGGTAGGCGGCATCCCCCAGGATCAGGACAGGTACCTGTACATCCCCAAGGGTGATGGCATGGTCAGGGAAGAAGGTACCTGCCTGCATGCGGCTGTATATCGCGGAGTTGCGCAGGATGCATGCATCGTGTGCTTTCCCTGGCCATCCCATGTAGATGTTGTGGAAGATCCCTTGGTGGTCCACGAGGGCCTGCAGGACCATGGAGTAGTAGCCCTTGCTATTGACATAGTCTGTGGCCTGGTGGTCTGGGGCTCAGATGGGGATGTCCCCACAGTTGGGGAAACTGAGTCCGGCGAGGAGTTCATGCAAGTTGTCCAGGGTGATGAGGCGGGCTAGCAGGACCCTGTTGATTGCCCTGCCAACCTGCATGAGGGCGGTCCCCATGGTGGCCTTCCCGATGCCGAACTGCTGGGCCACGGAGTGGTAGGAGTCTGGGGTTGCCAGCTTCCACATAGCGAGGGCCACTCGCTTGTCTATGGGCAAGGCCGGTCGGAGTGTTGTGTCTCTGTGCTGCAGAACCGGGGTTAGCTCACGGACCAGCTCAAGGAATGTCCACTTGCTCATCTTGAGGTTCTGCAGTCACAGGTCATCATCCCAGGTGGTGAGGACGTCACCTGCCCAGAAGCGACGAGGCACGGAGCGCACTGCTGTGAGCGCGGCAGCTTGCTGGGGCAGCAAGGTGGGGAGCAGGCTGTCATCTTCCTCTGTGTTGGGGGGTTGCCAGACAGCTCTGCTCCACAGCCAAAGAAGCCTTGCCAATAGCTGGCAGGTGTCGCGCAGCTGCCTGGCAAAGCGCAGGAGAAGAGTCTGGCCCATGACCTGCTCAGGCTCCATGTTGCCAGGCACAATGGGGAAGGTGCTGAGGTCACTTCCTCTTTTAAAGGAGTGGCTGGGAGAGAGGGGACCTTCTCTGCTGCCACACTGCCACACTTCCCACAATGCACCCCTCCAACCCCCCCAAGTCAACTTAGAGAGTCTAGTGTAGACTCTCTAAGTCGACTTAATAAAGTCTGCTTTAAGTCAATTTAATAAAGTTGACAACTTTCTAAGTGTAGACATAGCCTAAGGTACCACAGGACTCCTCGTTTGTTTTGCTGAAGCAGATTAACACGGCTACCCATCCAGAACTGCAGAGTATTCCAGGTGTGGGTGTACCATGGATTTATATAACGGCATTATAATATTTTCTGTCTTATTATCTGCTGCTTTTCTAATGACTTCTAAATATTCTGTTACCTTTTTTGACTGCTACTGCACACTGAGCAGATACTTTTAGAGGATTTTCCACAATGAATCTGAGATCTGATTCTTGAGTGGTAACATCTAATTTAAACCCTATTTTTTTTTAATATGGGGGGGGGATTATGTTGTCCAATATGCATTATCAACATTAAATCATCCAGCATTTTGTTGCCCAGTCACCAGTTTTCTGAGACCCTTTGTAAAATGTAATAGTCAGCTTTGGACATAATTAATTATCTTGAGTAATATAGTATAATCTGCAAATTTTGTCACCTCACCGTTTATCAATTTTTTTTCCAGATCATTTATGAAGATGTTGAACAGTACTATTCCCAGTATAGATCCTTGGGGGACCCTACTCCTTGCGTCTCTCCACTTTGAAAACTGAATGTTTATTCCTACTCTGAGTCCTATCTTTTACCAGTTACTGATCCATGAGAAAACCTTCCCTCTTTTCTCATGATACTTTGCTTAAAAGCCTTTGACGTGAGGCATAATTTCATGTTGATCCTTCGCCAACATATATTATTCCTCTATGTGTCTGCTATCCAGTTTGCGCAGTACTGAAATTGGGTTCAGCAGCCTGTACTTGCCATGATTACCACTGGGACCCCTTTTAAAAATCAGTGTTACATTAACTATGCTTCAGTCATCTGGGACAGAGGCTAATTTATGGAGTAGGTGACATACTATTAGTTAGTACTGAATATCATGTGTTGACTTATTACTCTTTAATAGATCAATTTGTTTTAAAACCTCCTCTATTGACACCTCAATATGGGACAATTCTTCAGATTTTTCAGTTTGAAAGAATCGCTCAGGTGTGATATTCCCCCTTACATACTTTGCAGTGAGGACCGATAAAAAGAATTCATTTTGCTTCTTTTCAACATCACTGTCTTCCCTGAGTACTCCTTCAGTAACTTGAGCATGTAGTGGCTCCACTGATTGTTTGGCAGTTTCCTGCTTCCAAAGGGATTAAAAAAAAATTGCTGTTCGATTCTGAGTCTTTTGGTAGTTGCCTTTCAATTTTTTCCTGCCTGCCTATACATTCTTACACTTGACTTTCTGTTACAACAGGTGATTTGACCTCACCTTCCTCTATGTGCTGTTCCCTAGTGTTTTAATCCTAACATCTATTTTGATTTGCTGTTACAGCCTGACCTGATCCTATGTCATATACTTCCCTGAATTTAATTTCCTCCCATTCTGTAAGTTTCCCATCTTCAAAGCGTCTGACAAAGTGGGCTTTTCTCCCATGAAAACTCATGCGATAAATAAATCTGTTAGTCTTTAAAAGTGCCACAGGACTCTTGTTTGTTTGACTTTCCAGAGTTTATGCTCCTTTCTGTTTTACTCGGTAGGATTTGACTTCCAATTTTTAACATTTGCATTTTTGCCTAGCCACTTCTTTTATTCTAATGGACTAGTTAGGAATCTAAGGGGCTCTATACAGTGCCTAGGATAATGGGATCTTGGTCCATAACTAGGGCTCCTAAATGTTACCATGATACAAATAATAAGTAGTAATAATAATTAATTAATAATAAGGCCAATAAGTTAGTGAAGTTTTTATTTGCATTGAGTTAGTAACATGAGGTGGATGTTGGGTGACTGGAAACTTTAAGCAATATCCATTTCATGAGAAAAGAAAGATTTTTTTTATATAAAAATGCATTCAAATAGTGCCACATTTACACCTTTATTGGGGTCTGCACTTTGTGCCCACAATTGATATGTAGGTGCAGCTTGTATCCAGGAATACAATCTTCAGACACAAATCTGAGTAGTTATTTGTGTCCAAATCAGGAAGTTCCATATAGTCAGATTAGTGCATACAATTAATTTGTAATAGTTAGATATTTTGTGGGTCCAATTTGCATCTGTTGAAGCAAGATTGAATCATAATACTTTGAAAATCATCCCATAAAGTTTAAGTTTTCAACTTGTTATACAAAGTGCTTTATATAATGTCTATCTATTTATTGCATGCATTCTGAGATGGGTAAGATAGTAAGATATGTGCACAGCTGCCCAACCCAAGACGAATAAGATGGAATCAGTGCATAGCATGACTCATATTCTTGGTTGCTGCTCTGGAAAGGAGTTAGGAGTTCAAGAGTGTGGTGAAGATGAAGAAAGCTACTATTAAGTGGTATAGGGGATGGGGAAATAAGAGGGTGAGGAGTTTGCTGAAGAAATGATGAAAATATGCCTGACCTTCTGTAACTGACAGGAAGAAGCAAGTGCTGGAAATGTCAAACTGCCCCAGAAGAAAAACTAGATATCCTCAAGTATTATACTGCATTCATTTTCAGATGAACATAAGCCTACATCCAATGGCCCAGACCTGATATCCATGCTGCACAGTGCAAGATCAGTCATCACTGAACTTTCCATGAAGCTGGCAGCTGACAAGGTTCACTCCATTGTTTGTGTTACCAAAACCTGGTTAGATGACATTGCAGCCCCAAGGC
Organism: Pelusios castaneus; assembly: GCA_007922175.1. NCBI lineage: Eukaryota > Metazoa > Chordata > Testudines > Pelomedusidae > Pelusios > Pelusios castaneus. The sequence goes on from ML685837.1 coordinate 4,815,921, forward strand.
TGTCTTACTTTCTTCCCATTCAGGCTACTTTGCACAGAACACAAGCAGAACACACACAACTGTGGGTACAGTTGCCATCTTACTTCCATCCAACTTCAGATATGTATGTAGATGGTTCTCAGCACCGAGCCCCTAGATGGATGCCTCCTGGCAACGGAATAGGGGAATAGCTCAAGTGACGGCCCCATCCTGCGGCCTGTGCTCCATCTCTCTGTCTTTAGTCTGGGGGACCCACTGGCAGTCTGGGGGAAACAGGGAGGGACCTGGTTTTTGCCCCCACAACTCTTCTTGGAAGGCTATTGCAGAACTTTACTCCTCTAATGGTTAGAAACCCGCGTCTAATTTCAAATCTAAATTTCTTGATGGACAGTTTATAACCATTTGTTCTGGTGTACACATTGGTGCTATACTCAAATAATTCCTCTCCCTCCCTGATATTAATCCCTCTGATGTATTTAGAGAGAGCAATCTTATCCCCTCTCAACCTTCTTTTGGTTAGGCTAAACAAGCCAAGCTTCTTGAGTCTCCTCTCATAAGGCAGGTTTTCCACTCCACTGACCATCCTTGTAGCCCTTCTCTGCACCTGTTCCAATTTGAATTCATCCTTTTTAAACATGGGGGACCAGAACTGCACACAGTATTCCAGATGGGGTCTCACCGGTGCCTTGTACAGCGGCACTAACACCTCCCTGTTTCTACTTGAAATACCTCTCCTGATAGATCACACATTAGATTTTTTCATTGCCACATCACATTGGCGGCTCATAGTCATCCTATGATTAACCAGTACTCCCAGATCCTTCTCCTCCTCAGTCCTTTCCAACTGATGCATCCCCAGTTTATAGGAGAAGTGTTTGTTATTTGTCCCTAAATGCATGACCTTTCACTTCCCATTATTAAATTTCATCCTTATATACAGGGCTCCTCAGCCCTGATGGGCTCTGCAGCTGCCTGCTCCCATTGGCTGCTGTCGTCACTGGGTTTTTAACCCCTTCCATACTGGGGGAAACTACCCTATTACAATTTTTAAAAAGCATATTTCAAATATTTCATTTATAAGTCAATGGTAAAAGCTAACAGTCATGCTGTCTATGGACTCCCAGACAGCAAAAGCTTCTCAGAAAAATTGACAAGAGATTGAGTGACATGGCATTGCACTGCCCAAGATTCATCATCCCAAGAGATTTAAATTTCTTTAGGGATGACAAATTAGACACACTGGCTCAAAACATCTTGCCCATTCTCTCCATTATCTGTCTCTCACATGTAATCTTGGGGATGTTGGTTAGACCCTAGATTGATTCCTTGACCTACTAGTGAACATAGGAAATTCAAGGTCACCACTTTATAGCGGAAAGGTCATCACCTCCCTCAGATTGATATAGGAATTCAGGTATTCAAGCAGGAAGAATGTTCTGTCATCATGGTCAACTCCAGTAAGCTCATAATCCCAGGAATAACTTTTTTTTAGGGGCCCCATCAGGGCTTTTGGTTTAACTGGCAGAACTTTCTGGGGAATCAGATCTGAATGGAGTGCACTTTTTTGTTTAAGTGGTGATTTTTAATATTTTTATAAATATTTTATTTAATTATATTTTATGTATTATTAGATATGTTAAACATTAAATATAATAAAAATAAATAATTTTATTTTATTATGATAATTGGGGTTGTTAAAACAGCAACTGGTGATAGGTGAGGCAGTGTAAAAATATGCTCCTTGGCAATGGAAAAATGTACATTTACATTAGAAACAAGAGGGAGATTGAGGACAGGATAGGCCCAATTCTCACAAGGAGGGAAAGACAACAACAGAAAGAGGAGCAGTGGCTGAAGTAAAAAATGCATTTTTTGTTTCCATTTTTGCCCAAAAGGTGAGCATTAACTGGATAACTAACATAATGAACATCAATCTCAATGGGTAGAATCTGAAGCTAATTGTTTTACTTAATCACTGAGGACTGGACAAGAAGTAATAGGCTTAAACTGAAGCAAGGGAGATTTAAGTTAGACATTAGGAAAATCTTCCTTATTGTAAGGATAGCTAAGCACTGGAACAAATGACCTAGGGAGGTTATGGAATCTGCATCATAGGAGATTTTTAAGAACAGGTTAGACAAACACCTGTCCGGGATGGTCTCGGTTAGTGTCTCTCCATTTTTTTGATACCAGGGATTGGCTTGCTGCCTTCCTAAACTGTGTCAGGGAAATCGCAGGGACTGGCAAGCAGGGTCCCACAGACTGGCACTCATGAGAAACACTTGTGTGGGTAATACTTAGTCCTGCCTCAGTGCCAATCAAGATCCCTTCCAGTCCTACATTTCTATGGTTCTGTGTTGATAGTTACTCCATAAATGGTCTCAATAGGCACTACTTACTGAATTAGGTACTACTTTGTGTGACTAAAGGTGTCAGAATGTACCATCTCATTAGCAATCTTTAAAATAAATTAAAAAGAAATTCTCCCCCACTTTGAACAACATGCATAACTGCTCTAAGAATATTTTTTTCCCCCAACTATTAAAAGCAGTTAGAAGCATTGATGTAGAAACCTACAGCAAAGAGTCATTCATGCTGGGAAAATGTTTTGCCAGTACACTACTTCCCCAGTTGAAATACATAAATAGATTTTCCCTGTGCTGCTTTATCGATGTGAAAAAATTCCAGCCTGGGGGATTATTTATTTATTTATACACAGGTATTTATGCATGTGTAAGCATGGTGCACAAAAGAAGGCTGGTAAACCTGAAACTATCTTTGTAACCTAATCTTAGACCTTGTTTACATTAGGATTTTTGCACTGGCATAGCTACCTCCATGTAGCTGCCCTGCAGCAATATAAAAAGCAACTTGCACCAGTGAGTCGTATTTCGGTTTAAAAACTGCAGTAAATCACACTGGTGTAAACCACTTTTAACAGCAGTGCAGAATTTCTATGAGTCAAGTTTGCATCAGTGCAGTTATATTAGTACAGCTGCCCTGTGCAAAAAAATCCAGTGCAGACAAGTCCTTATCATGCCTCTCCTGAAATCTTATTCCTCCTTGGCTTCTGTGACTCTGCCCTCTCCTGCCTCTCTTCCAACCTTCTAGTTTGTCTTTTGAAGAATCCTCCTCATTCTCCTCCAGTTCCCCTTCTCTTCCTTGGTCCCCTTCTCTTCTCCTTCTACACCTTATGGCTGGGTAATCGCACCCACAAACACAAATTCAACTGTCATCTTTACGCTGATGACTCACAGATCTATTTCAGAGCTACAGATCTAAAATATCACCTATGGATCAGACCAAACAGCATGGTGACAAGCCATGTTCATCCTGCTTGCGCAGGAATGGGCAGCTAGGCTGGAACTTGCAATACTGCCTTGGGGATTCCCAGTGAAAGGTAGAGGGAGTTGGGCACTTAACTCTCTTAGGCTACACTGACTATCTCAGACATAATGTCCTTGTATCAAATTAAGTTGCTGTGCACAGGAAGATGTCACCAAAATGGGGAATACTTCTAATACCACTGCTCCTCTGGGGTTTCTTCTGGGAAGGACAGCTTTAAGGGTTCAATCTACAATCTCCTGAATTGATTAAGTCTTCAGATAAGGTGCTTTTGCAGAGGGCCCTTCATAGGATCCCCTGCAATCACTGACCACAAGCACTATTCCAAAAATCCCACCCATTTTTGAGGTATTTTATTTCTACGTTAAGCAAAAATATCTAAGCAACTTTAGCTATGAGGTTGCCACTAACCCTTCCATAGAGAAAACCTATTAAGAGCCTTAGTTGAGATGCAAAGATCTAGATCTATAACATTCTGCAGTGTGTAAATTCTGAAAGCCAGGAATGCCCTTATACGCTTGGCCAGAGTATTCATGTGACAGCTGTCAGGCCTTATACAAGAGGAAAAGAAGAAAGTGGAGGAAGCTCATCTCTGCTTCCCCATGTTACAGAACTGCAGGGTACCTGAGATCTCTTATAAATGAGCTCTCTGCTCCCGGAATAGTACTCCTTCCCATTCTGATCCATTTCTCTTTTTCTCATTGGGTAATGCAGGTTGCCAAAATTACGACAGGCTTGATGCTTCATCATCTCTCTCGTACAGCTCCAGTGTGGAGGAGAGATATGTGCTCCCTGTGTCAAATTACAAAGCTAACAAACTTGTTGGGGGAGAGTTTCTGCAACAAGAGAGGCTGAAAAGGTTGCATCTTCAGCTCCTGATCAACTATAATACTGGGAGCCACACTAGAAAAACAATTAGGGGATGTTCCCCCTTTAGAACGAGGTCTCCTCCTCCTGTCATCTCCTTGTGATACCTTTAAATTTACTGGACCTGTTTCTTTTCTCACACCAGTTTTGCACTCCACTGATTTCTGTGGAGTTACTCCCAGTTGACTCTGGTGGAATTAAAAGAATCGCTAGTTTGTAACACAACTTGGTTTACACAGAGAGTTGTTATATTTAATTCCTTTGCTCGGTTTTATTCCTTTGGCTCTTTTTCTGCTGGTACTCACCACTGTGAGATGTACCACAATACCGCACTGAACGGCCATCATACATAAAATGCATGAGTTAGCAGTGAGCCAGTTAAAAGAAAAAGATGGAGTGGATCTGGTTGTAAGACTCATACAATTTATGTAGGAACTTCAACTAGCTTTAGAGCTATGCAATTTGTGTTTGCAAGAGCAGACATCAGTCAACTTACCCGTCTGGTCTAGCTTTGTCTGCTACTCTGCTCCTGGCTCATGTGCATTTCAGAACCCACAACCTAACTCCTTTTGAGATTATAGGATGGTCTCAATAACGGTTATGTTGTAAAACAGAAGAATGTAGATTAAAATTGGAATCAACAGAAAAATAATTAGAAGTTTGATTTTCTTTAGTTTTGGATTGTATGCAGACATCTTTGTATAACACTAATATCCAAATGAACACTTATCATTTAAGTATTATATAGAAAAAGAGCACAATCTTACAGTCCGTAATTAGGGGAAATCCTGTTTCCTCATGAAAATCTAGATTTGTGTAAAGTTTCCAGATATATGGTGTTTAGATAGAACAGAAATCTATACCCTGTAAATGTCTCAATAGATAGAAGAGCTGGTCTAGTAATGAAAAAAAAAAAAAAAAAAACATTCAAAAATAATTTATTTGCCTGGGGGGGGGGGGGCGGGGAAAGAATTGTGAATAATTTAATAGGTCAATATTATTCAACCATCAATACAGCTGGGAGAATAATTTATCAGTTTACTTGTGAATAATTTATTAATCATTTGATGACAGCGGTGGGGGGGGGAAGGGGAGTTGGAGAAATTAATGAGATAAACCATGCGCAGCCATAGATAGACAGATAAAGAGGGCGCCAACACAGGAGATGAGGACATGGAATCCTCTTCCCAATGGGGTTGCAGACTGTGAAGCAACAGACTCTGCAGGTGTTTTGCAGCTGCTATTCTAGCTCAAGGTTAGTACAGTAGCATCCATTCCTATTGTCCTACCATGAGAAGGTTTGGGCCAATGGATCTGCATGATTGCAGTGAATCCACTTGGCTACACCACCTCTTCTAGTTCCCCCATTACCTGTCTAGGGCTAGAACTTATTTAAATGATAGCAGGACTCACTGATTTCAGTGCCATTGAATCAGGTCCCTACAGTGTGCTCACATGTAGCAGGATTCTGCAGAACACTGTGGCTAAAGAGGCCCCCTGTGCAGCCTCCCAGGGCACAACTAGACAGCATTGAGGACTAAGCTTCCTAGCAGGCTGACAGACTTGGGTTAGTGGGCTCAAAGAACTGTCTATACAGATATTTTTTGAGTACTAGAACAAGTCCCACGAGCCTAGTCTGTTGACCTAGGCTGGGAGTCTCAATCCAAAATTCTGTGTAGATGTACACTCAGTGTCTTAACACCTCTTGTCAGGGGATAGCCTGGAGCAGACTCACTGTGCCAACAACCTAAAGAGTACAGCTGACGCTGATGGAAGCTCCTGTGGGACTCTGCCACCTGATTGATTGCAGGAGCCAGCAGGCTGGTAGGAGCAGGAGGAGTCCAGAAGCTGCTCAATGCACACCTAGACTAAGACTACATTGACAGTGGCAAATTTGCCACCGTCAGTTCAATCTTCTGGGTTCGATTGAGCGGTCAGTTAAGACCCGCTCAGTCGATCTAGATTTTGCTGGAGTTTGACTTAGTAACTCTAGCTCTAGAAAAAGAGTAGTACTCAGTCAAAGGGACAGCATATCCCTTCAACTCAGTGCAGTGGAGACAAGGAGGTAAGAGAGCATTAGAGAATCGAAGGAAGATACACAAGTTATTTTATATAGCTTGCATGTCTCCCTTCGACTGCCACCAAGCGTAGAGAAGGTTCTAGTCTACAGCTACACTTGGTCCAGTTTCTGCCTCTAGTGCCTTGCCCCAGCCTGTACCTGCTCCTGATCCAGGCCCAGCTTCTCCTTGACTTCTGACCCCATCTTTGACTCTTCACTACACCTTCTGACTTTGACTCCAGTTTACCCTTCAGCTTAAGCTTTGGTTTCTGATACCAAGCTATGATCCTTCGTTTTGCTCCTGTACTCATCTGGATTCAGCTCTAATTGATAGGCTGAACTCTTGCTCCAACCATTAGGTCAGATCATCTGTAACTCAGTCACTGACACTTCAATCATAGAATCATAAAAACATAGGCCTGGAAGGGACCTCAAAGTTCATCTACTCCATCATCCCATGCTGAGGCAAAATCAAGTGAACCTAGACCCTTCCTGACAGGTGCTTGTTTAACCTGTTCTTAAAAACCTTCAGTGACAGGGATTCTCAAACCTCCCTTGGTAACCTATTCCAGGGCTCAACTACCCTTACAGTTAGAAAGGTTTTCCTGATAGCTAACCTAAGTCTCCCTTTTTGCAGATTAAGTCAATTATTTCTTGTCCCACCTTCAGAGGACATGAACACCATCCTTTTTATAACAGCTATTAACATACCTGAAGACTGTTATCAGTTCCCCACTCCTGTTAATAAACTCCAGAATGACATTTTTAAAAAAATTGTATCACATTGCTGACTAAAACAAACAAAGCTACAGAACTCCTTGTTTGTTTTGCTGAAATAGACTAACATGGCTACCCCTCTGGAACTTATCACATTGCTGACTGACGTTCATTTTGTGGTCCACTATAACCCCCAGATCTTTTTCTGCAGTACCTCTATCTAACCAGTTACTCCTCATTTGTACTTGTGAATTTGATTTTTCTTCCTTAAGTGCAGTAATTTGCACTTGCTTATATTGAATTTCATCTTATTGATTTGAGACCAAATCACCAATTTATCAAGATCGCCTTGAATTCTAATCCAGTCCAGTTGAACTGAAGTTGCTCACTGTAGTTTAGGTTTTAGATACCCATGGGAAAGGCGGGAGGGAATTATGGGGCAAAGGTTTTGCCTTAGTAAACTATAGGATCTAGTTCCATATTTCTAGGCAAGTAAAAATAATCTCTCTGATCTTTGATAAGAAGTCACTGCTCATGAAAATAAACACCTGAAAAGTGAAACCATTTCATTTTGCAGAAGTAGAAATTAAAATCTTAAAGGGTATATCATGAAGCTAATGAGATCTACAAAATAACTTGCAAGTTTGGTTATGAAATCGATTCTTGCAGTGCTTAGAATTTAAACAACAAAGCCCCCACCTCCAAAGATAAATTGCTACCATCTCCTCTCACTGAATCTGTTTTTGGGGTTGTTAGTGTGCCATGCACAACAATTCCAAAGACAACTTCATTTTAAAGTAAGTTTTAGATTTATCTAATTCAATAGTCCCTTCTTTAAATATGGCTGTGAAGGGAAAATTCACTTGCATTCTGAGATGTGTAATACATTCAAAAATATGTCACAACCTTTGAAAGCAAATATTTTCTGTTTGCCTTGCCTCCACTCAGCAAAGTCATAGCAAATCCAATCTGAACAATAATCAACAGAAACAGCAGACTGCCATTAATACAAATCAAAGGAATTGCTTATGTGGTATTACAGTCTCACAAAATAACAGCTGTTGTAAAAATATGAGGAGGCCTCTGGATGTGAGCACTGCAGTCTGTTCTCTCTTCAGCGTGGGAGATATGTGTGTAATTTTGGGAGGGAAATAAACACCCTTTATGAAAACACTAAATGGAAAGAAAACTACTAGCTTAGCCACTTTTATCAAGCAGGATTGTTCTGCTCTTTGTTAACCATAAAGAGTTATTGCTGAAAATAAAACAAGGAAAGTTTATGAATTATACAAAGTCACAGAGTTTATTACTGATCTCTACTCATTCTCATGGGACTCACTGCAGGAACAGCTTTGAGCAAATTCCAAATTTTCAAATGGGCTTTCCATTTCTTTATCTCATTCAGCTTTTGATATTGTGCATAAATTATTTAACGTAGCTACCATTATTTCGTTAGCTCGAGTTGTCCTCTGGCACCATGTCTGCAAAATGATATTCACTCTGCATTTGCAATTACTAAACTTAAAAGAAATCAGTTAATTCTTCCTCTGTTCAGTGCTCTCATTAAGCAGAATGATGTGTTAAGGATTGAGATGTGAACTGAATTTCATTTTGACCCTGAATCTTAATTACTCTTTTAATCTTGCCATTTCATTGGAATATATAACTAGAGTTTATATTAGAAATATTTCTCTTTTCCTTTTTTTTTAAAGGATGATGGGGTGGGAAATAGGTTTTTTTCCACATCATAAAATTGTCATCAGTGCCTCAGTGAATTATGTGCTGGTAAATTCAGAACAGGCTCCTTTCTTACACACTTTAAGCCAGACTACTTGAAGGTGCTTTGTGAAGCAATTCCACTCAGAGCACTCCAGTCCCAGGAGTATCTGAACAGAACCATTTCTCAATTACTTCCTCTTTAAAGTGTGCGAAAGAGACACCTATTTATTCCCCTCTCCAATAAATAAAATATATTCTTGAGAAAACCTTGTTTATTCTGGTTGACTTCCTCTCCTATTACTCTTGTGCCTGTGCCTATGTCTCTTTCCTCTTCCTCTTACACAGCTCCATCACTGACACTGATATAATTGCTAGCTACTGCTGCAGATTTCCATTTAAAAAAACACATTTGTAATTTTGCATCTAAAATATAGGCTAATATATTGCAGTAGCCGACTAATTCAGCTTCTTCTTGCACAATGCAGAAAGAGGGTCAGAGTTTTACTGAGGCAGACCAGCCTCCTCACACCTGTGGAAGTGTCCTCGTGGGGACACAGCATATTCCACTCCTTAGCCGTGCATATCCCAATCTAGAGTCATCCTGTGAAAGAGGGAAAAGAATGGGTGGTAAAAAAAGAGGGTGATCTGCAGCTGATTCTGGTTTTCCTAGTGCAAAGCAGTCATGGACAGGCCTAGATGCAACAAAACACATAAGTATGTGCATAACTTAAAACTATGTGAAATCTCATTGACTTTAAAAGTGCTCTTCTTATGCTAAAGATCTTTTCTGGGATGGAATGTGCTGGAAAGAGCTCCTCCTTCTCCCTAGCAGCAGGGCACCACATTTCTCACCTAAGGCTGCTGTCAGTACACATTATAGGGAGCAATGCCCTCCACTCAGATCAGTGATTTACATTCTTACATCTTACACAGCAGAGCCCTTTTCTGCAAGTGCAGGATCATGCCCTAAATATGAAGCAACAGTTACTACACTGCCTGAAATTCTGTTAATTCTAATGGCCTCTGATAAATTATTTTCTTTGTCTTTTATCTATACAGAATTTTTAGATCATCTCAGTCTTTCAGTCTTTGTAGTTGCTTTTCTCCTCATCCCTCCATGCAAACTGTGGCTGTTTACTATCTGCTTTATTTTTCCATTAGAAATGATGTTTCCTGGGTACACAGATAAATCAAAATCAGATATTGCAGGCTTTACTCATGACAAACCGTACTTACTTCAGTGAGTAACACAACTCAAAGCAATAGAACTATTTTTGACTGAGAGCTGAGCATCATGAGTAAGGGGTTAAGAACCTGAGGTGAAATTCTGGCACCACCGAAGTGAATGGCAAATCTCCCACTGTCATCAATGGACTCTAGCCTTTAGAGAATTGCTAATGGAATAAGAACTCTTTCACCTCCAGGTTACCAGTCAAAAGGCTGCTTATTAATATTCAGCTCCAAGAATGCATTGGAGTGGCACCATGGCAATGTTTTTGGTGTGCTAATGAAGCTGTCATTTTGTAGTTAAAAATGAATGTACAAGTCATATATATAAGTTTACATAAAAGTAATATTGAGTTGGGATTTTAAACCCAGGAAATGTGAAGTGTATTTTTCAAGGCTGAATTTTAAATAACCCTTCCCTTTCCCTCACCTCTTTTATTTATTTATTTTATTAGTAGTAGTTTAATGTTTGTGAAAGCTGTAGGTATAAGACCCCTGGCCATAAACAAGGTACAACCCAGAAAGCTGTAGTAGAAATGTCTCCAAACCAGCTCACCAATGTACCTCAAACCTGACCTCAAAGGACCACCTATAGAAGATGTGACTACTGTGATTACAGTCTTATGCAAATACATCTACCTCTCCTATTACCTTATTCTGCCACTTCCCTTCCCACCATCTTTCTACTAATTCACCTGTTCCATATTGTCTAAATATTAGAATGAGAGATCGCTGTCTGTCTCATTTGTTTCTAGAGTGTCTAGAGCAAAGTTTCTAGAGTGTCTAGAGCTCTGATCACTGTGTAGAGTCCACAGATAATAAACACACTACTAATAATAATTCAGTCATTATAACATTTAGCTTAGATTGCTATCAAAGGGTGCCAGTTCTGGTAGTGCCCTGCCTCTCAGCTCATGCACATCCAAATCTGCAAGCTTGATGACCTGGACTTATTTAAAAACAAAACAATCTTCCTCAATTCTTATAGCTTTGATCAATGTGCACACACACAAAAGCAGCCATACAGCTATCAGTGAGTTTGTACTTCATGATGCACCAGGCAAAATAATTATCTGACTCTTTCATCTCTTAGGACTATAACAGTATTTTTTTCCCATCTATAACAATAACAGAATTCTTGCTTGTGAAATATATTGTCTGAACTGAAAATGGGCAGCATTTCTGAAGAGTAATATTTACAAAAAAAACCCCACTTCGTGATTACATGGCACATTTCAGTGTACTGTTATTTTAGAAGTTACAGAGGGGCTATTCCCATCACAGTAAGATAGCCATTGTTATTATTTTCTTTTGTAAAGGGTTGACTATAAATTTTACATAACAATAACAGCTGTTATGCTGATCCTTTGAACAAACAGAAGATAATGCAATTGAGCTTGCTTTTAGCAAAGGAAGGTCAGTTCAGACGGATGCCTAATGCTTTAGATTAAAATGTAGATCAGTATATTTGATACCACTTCACTACTTTGAATTACAGTGCATTCACTGTCTGTTATTTTAATATGAATTTCCCGTAAAGTTTGCCATTTTCACACCCCTGATGGCAACAAGAGGTGAAAAAAGCTGAGGTAACCCCAGAGTCCCTTGCTTGAATGGCTTTTTCTCAGACTAGATGCATATCAGCTTGGATAACACCAAATCACTCCAATAACATCTCTTTCCTCTTGTCAGGGATAACTGCCATCTCATCACCAAGAAAAACAGACCACCATCTCTCTCCCAGCCAGACAACACAAATGACTGAGTTGAATCCTCATCTGGGACCAGAAGTGCACTGAGCTATGCTAGACAACATTGATATTTCTACTATCTGATGGCAGATCTGATTGACATTCATAGGGGTAGTGTAATTCTCTTTCTTTTACTGGTTTTTGGGAACAGCACACAAGGAAATAAAACTCAAGCATGATTTCTAAATTTACTATACTTAAAAATATCAAATTACATGTTTATGTGTTCATACAATATATCCATTTACCACTATGTGCCCTTCTAGGGGCATCTTTGAAAATAAACACTGTTTTCATCAAATGTATCTTTTTGTTTTAAAGGAAACTATTTTAAATTAGAATTTCAGTCATAGATTCATGATCACATGGAGGTTGAATACAATGTTGTGCTGAAAGATTCTCAGTGAGTTTTATTTCCCTTCAAAGGGCCTTATGGGTCTCCTAAATTCCAGATCCACAAAGGCGGTTCCATATTGTGAAAAGGAAGAACCATCTTCTCTCTACAGAATGACAGATTAAGTTCTTGTGGATCTCCCTTTCTAGGTCCAGAGTCTTTGACATATTGTAAGTGGATGTCAAAGAGCTCCAATGGCTTAGTTATCTTTCAATTAATATGCAGGTGTTCCTATCAGTCAGGAAAAGAATAAGGTTCATTTCTTTGTCTAGGCCCGCCCATTTTATCTGTGTGTTCATCTAATAGGTTAACTTATTGCAACCGACTCTTTCAGCCCCCAAGTTGTTAGCTGCGCTGGTAAGCAAAAAGTTCCTGTCTAAAGAAAATGGCAATTAGGCTCTTGGGAAGGTGTCATTCATAACATTGAGGTTGATTTCTCTGCAATAGTAGGGAAGAGTTGTTTTTTTTTAAATGTCCAAGGGTCCAAATTATCAGGCTTTGGCTAGCTCACAACTGTCTCAGAGGTGGATTATGGAGAAGAAAGTTGTGACTATATGACCTGAAGATTATGAATTTCCAAATACCAATGATCAAAGAAAGGAAGGCTATCCTCACCTCCCAAGCATCATGGATTATACCACAATAAATGAAGAAAGACCAAGCATAATGACAATGGGTCCATGAGGAGCTAACTCTGACAGTAATGATTATGACAAAGGCAATAGTGATACACAAGAGATCACCCCTACCCTACTAGGTAACATTTTCCCTTTAGGATAGTCCCTCTGAAACCCTGCCTCACTCACTAGTAAAAAATAAACCATCAAAACAAATAATAATTAGTCAGAATCAGGACTCTGTTGTTTTTCTGCAATAGACTAACACAGCTATCCCTTTGGAACTAAGAAGTAGCTGTTACAGTTAATTGGGAATGTGGATGCTCAGCATTTCTCAGGTTCAAGCCATACATGACTTTGGGCAAATCATTTGACCTCGTGAGTTAAAAAAGAAAGCAGAATTCATTATAAAACAGATACTGCATCTGAGCTCTGCTATCCTGAGTAAGCAATTTTAAAAAATATGGTCAGAGTATTAATTTCTTTCTACTTTGTAGCAATTCTCTATGTTCCCAGAAAACTGGGGGGAGGGGGAGAAATCACTGGCAAATGATACCATAATACCATCTTGCCACCACTTTCAGAATTCTGGAGCAGAGACAAATCAGTTTTAGTGCTTACTAAAGTTCAACTCCTTTTATTCAAGTTTGCTGCTGTGATGGTGACTGAAGTAGGTGATTTTCAGCCATTGTAAATTGCTGCAGCACCATTGCCATCAATGAAGCTGTAGTGATTTACATTCACTGAAGACCTGTCCATACGTTTCTTTTTCCCCACACAGAAATATGTAGATCTGTCACTAGTACATGTCCCCAGTCCTTCTTTGTGAAGGACATAAAAGAATTTATCAAAATCTTTTTTTCACTGCCTACATCTTCTTTAAGTTATTCCTATTGCATAGAGGACCTACTGACTAGTTTAATGGACCTCTTATTCTTTTGATAGCTGAAATATTTCTTCTCTGGTGCTAGCTTCATTTTATTCTAGCTTAAATATCCTTAGACTCATTCTGAAAACTTTCCTGTTCTTTCTGTACCTTATATACTAGCCAGGACTTTAGGGATGACATCACAGGAAAGTCTCAGTAACATCCAAGCACAGGTGGTCTCTCCCCAGCTGCAGCTGCAAGTCACTGAATGGGCTATATAGCCTGAAGATATATCCTTTCTGACAGCTGTGAAATGCAGTGGTCACTCATTAAGCAAATTTGGGGCTCCCTGGGAAAAGATTCTACCTCAAATATTAAGGGTGGTGGAGGATCCCTCAGTGATATCTGGTGTGTAAGATTTACCTTTCTCATCAGTAGAAAAAACCTGAAGGGAGGTAGTCACCTTTCCTGCCCCTCTCCTTTGCTGGAGCTTTATGGAAAACACTCCTACCTTAGGGCAGTAATAGCTCCCATAGACTCCAGCAGAGGCAATAGGAAGAGGACTAAGACATATGTATAGTGGTTTGGTTGTGGATAAAGGTGATGAGAGATCCAGGAACCAATATTTAAAAATTAGTGTTTCTTCCCTGCCCACTCCCTACATGTTGAAGATTCTTTAAAACCGTTTTAATATTGTGGATGACCCAACTTCATAACAATCTGTGGCAAACCACAGCAGATTCTCCTTAATAAGAGGACTAAATCAAGTTCCAGATGGGTAGCTGTGTTAGTCTGTGTACAACAGAAACAATGAGAATCCTGTGGCACCTTAAAGACTAACAGATTTCTTTGGACATAAGCTCCCACAAAAGCTTATGCCCATAGAAATCTATTCGTCTTTAAGGTGCTACAGGACTCTCGTTAGTGCTAAATCAATAAGTCATACTATGTGCTGTTTACACTATATTGAATAACTGTGCTTTTTACAAAGCTCCCGCCTGTATTAGGCAATTTCTATGTTGATGTTTAGAGGTGACTGATATAATGCAACAATTTGTCTTATTAGTTTGCTTTTTAACTATGTAAGATGCTGATAATGATTATCCCAGTTGATTGAGGATATACACTTGTTTACTGGAACCTAAAAAGTAATAAAGGTGCTCCCTCCCCAATGATTGCTTCAACCTTTAATGAAAATGTTAACTTATTTCAGCAGCTGTCCACTTTACCAAGATATTAATGAATCCTCAAATCCTATTTTCCTATTTTTGGAGTACTGTCTACTGTAGCTGGAACTGTAAATAACATTTCTGTTCTTTAGCAACATGCTGCAATGTAATGGATTGATTTATTAAACTGCCTGTGTAAAGAAATCCCCTTCAAAAGAATATATTTCCAATGTTTCAACTGAAAACAAATCAACCTCATTTAATAAGCCCTTCCTGTTGGAAATCGGTGCCTCCTAATGAACAGAGCCTGATGAAAGAGTGAGTAACAACAGGTAAATAGTTAAGAATAAATCAACACATTCATGAGCCTGATGGCAGATTTAACTCTCTGTGTACTGAAGATCAGAATTTAAGACAATTCCTCTAAATTAAGGGATTCTTTCAGAAAAATCCTATTCCCAATTCCCTCATTTTAATAAGTCTGGCTATTCATCAGATAATTATATTGGATGTGTTTTAGTTGTTAACAAATATAAACTTTGGGTTATTTAGAGAAAATGACATATGCTTTTCCTAGAGGAAAAAGATAATCATAGCTTGAATTTTGGTGTGTCTAATTACAATAATAATCTCCATCATATTCACCATCTACTCTAATTACCCAGGGAGTTGGCAGTGTTTAACAATGAAGGAAGGAGTGCTCCAGTGTCCAATTAAGGTTCTCTTTAAGGATTAAGTCATCTCTCATCAGCCCCATTGACCCAGAGGTGTTAATCTTTGCCTTGTCATTCTAACCTTAAAACAAAATTCTGTGGATCAAGAATTGCAGAACAGATAAGTTAATTGTTCCATTAGACTACTGATGCAGTCTTCAGACCCATGTCCCAGAGATTCTGCTCTGTGTTTAGCAGTAAGCCATTTTGATATAATTAGTTATGCTGCACGTGTAACCTTTGGGTGGGGCTAAATTCATTTAGTTGCCCTTCTCCAGTGCCCCACAGAAATCAATCCCAACCCCTATGGGGAAAGCAGCTGGAGACCCAGGATCCAGTCTGTACAGGACTCACGACAAAGCTTGCTCAGAGCTACACTCACACATTAAAATACTACTAAAAACAAACATAACAATGAACTTTATTAACTACTAACTAAATGAACCTTATCCTAAGAAAACAAACTACAATTAACCAAGAACAATCCCTTGCATGAAAGATACCCAAGAGTCCCAAAGTCTGTGTGGAGTTCACCCAACTTTCAGCTACAGTCTCTGTTCCAGTGTGGAAGCTTGAGTGGCATGAAATAGCTGTCCTCTTCTTTCTTTGCTGGGATCCTCTGTAGCATTACATGCAGGCTCTCTCTTCTCCTCTGCAACCAGCCCTCAGTCCCATATGCATGTCTGCAAGGTCTGTTGCAAATGACTCCTTTACATGGAGAAAACATCTTGTTCACTCCTGGCTCAGCTCCTCTCCAGAACACTGAGCACATGGTCTCCCCTGCTCAGGCTGCTGCTCTCCAGTCATCTGACTGACAACATCACATCACACTAGCAGGGTACACTGTGGAGCATGCTCAAAATGCTACCACTCCCTGCTTCTGGAAGTTTCCAGTTGTGGGTCGCTAATCTGCCCAACAACAGTAACCCACCCTCAGCAGGTCTCTCAGAGATAGCCTTTTCAGGCATATGGGTTACACATGTTCATATGGAAAGAGGTATTATGCATATTATAAAGTTTCAAGAGACATTTTAGCACATAAAAAAGCAACCACAAATGTAATATAATCAATAAAGACAGCCACCCTACTATTCTTTGAGAAAAAGGCATTCCCCTATGTACTGATATGCGCTCTGGTACAGATCGAGTCAGTGACAACATGACCACGATTTACAGATAGAATAAAAGTTGATTTATTATAGGGGTACAGAACTTACATCCCTTCAGCTGCAGGGGACTTCACTACAGCAGCAGACAGGCTGCTGGGCGTTGTTTACGAGGCACCGGCTGCAGCTTACATGGTCCACTGGAGAAGTCCAGCATACATTGGACATTCCCCTCAATATATTCTAACTGAATGGGAGGGAGGGGAACCTAAAGAATGACTAGGGATACACACACGTATACACGTAGCTGTAGATTGTTACAACATACCTACATAAAGATCACAAGATGAGGATTCGCTGTAAACAAGTGAATGTGCATGTCATCAGGGATTCAGTGTGTGGAGAAGGCACACAGACAAGGAGCTACACTTGTCCTCAGGCACTTAGATTGTGGCCAGGGCACATAGTGGTCAGAGTGGGGGTATGGGGTCTGCCACGCTTTATACCATACAATGGTCTCCCACAGTTTCCCTTACACCTTATGGCTGCGTCTACACTTGTAAATTAAGTCGACTTAAGCTTGCTTAAGTCGACTTAATTTACCCTGCGTATACACTACAGTTTCCTTAAGTCGACTTAAGCAACTTGCTTAAGTCGACTTAAGGAAAATAAAGTCAATTTAATGAAAATTAAATCGACTTTATTAAACCCAGATTTAGTTCGATTTAGGGCTTAAGTCGACTCCCTAGAGTCGACTTAAGTCAGTGTAGACATGGGGTAGCCCTAAGTCGACTAAGGGCTATCCCAGGACTGCACCAATGCCCTCCCTGCCCCTATGCCCTGCCAGGGTCCCTGTCCCCCTTTGCCCCATTGTACCTATGTACAATGGGGCAAAGGCTGAGCCCCCTGGCACTGGGCAAGGGGTGCCCCTCCTGCCCCGTGGACCTACCCTAGGTCCCTCTAGCCCCTAGAAGTCAATGGCTTGATGTCTGGTTGGCAACCGGTAGCCCCTGGGGCCAGTTCTATTCAACATCTTCATTAATGATCTTGATGATGGAATAGACTGCGTGCTTAGTAAGTTTGCGGATGACACTAAGTTGGGGGGAATGGTAGATACTCTGGAGGACAGGGACAGGATCCAGGGAGACTTGGACAAATTGGAACACTGGGCCGAAAGAAACCTCATGAGGTTCAACAAAGACAAGTGCAAAGTCCTGCACTTAGGACGGAAAAATCCCATGCACTGCTACAGGCTGGGGACTGATCAGCTAAGTAGCAGCGCTGTAGAAAAGGACCTGGGGGTTATGGTGGACGGGAAGATGAATATGAGCCAACAGTGTGTCCTTGCTGTGAAAAAGGCCAATGGCATATTAGGCTGCATCAGTAGGAGTATTGCCAGCAGATCGAGGGATGTGATAATTCCCCTCTATTCGACACTGGTCAGGCCGCATCTGGAATACTGTGTCCAGTTTTGGGCTCCCCACTACAGAAAGGATGTGGACAAATTAGAAAGAGTCCAGCGGAGGCCAACAAAAATGATTAGGGGGCTGGGGCACATGACTTATGAGGAGAGACTGAAGGAACTAGGCTTATTTAGTCTACAGAAGAGAAGACTGAGGGGAGATTTGATAGCAACCTTCAACTACTTGAAGGGTTGCTCGAAAGAGGAGGGAGCTAGGCTATTCTCGAGGGTAACAGAGGACAGAACAAGGAGCAATGGTTTCAAATTACAGCTGGGGAGGTCAAGGTTGGATATTAGGAAAAACTTTCTCACTAGGAGGGTGGTGAAGCATTGGAATGGGCTATCTAGGGAGGTGGTAGAATCTCCATCTTTGGAGATTTTTAAGGCTTGGTTAGACAAAACCTGGCTGGGGTGATTTAGGGGGTGGTCCTGCTTTTTGGCAGGGGGTTGGACTAGATGACCTCGTGAGGTCCCTTCCAACCCTATTATTCTATGATTCTATGATTCTATGACTTTGTAAGTTCCCCCCAAAGTCAACTTTAAATTTAAGTGTAGACTCATTAAGTCGACTTAAATTTCCAAGTGTAGACATAGCAAATGAGTAAAGGACAATAAGATACAGATATTTACTCTGCCAAGAGTCTTACCAATCTACAAGGCTTTAAAAATCATGTAGAGCAAAGTGAATGGGATCAACACGTTCTTCAACATTTCAGTGATTTAGAAACCAAATTTTAACCATGTTCACTCTCTGTTTCTATTTACTGTTTCCCAAATATACACACATGTAAAGTTTTGTTTATATAAATGTTAACAGAAAATCATTTCTGTTTGTAGCCCAAATGCTTTCATGATCACTCACTTCCAATACAGCTTCTTTCTGTGATATGAGCCAGATGGGGGAGGAAATGGGGATTGGTGTCGGACCTCTTCTTTCAAGGACTATGCATCTATATCACTAGCACACAGAGAGAAGCATGGGTTCAAAACCAGAACAATTGTAGGGGGAGCAGGGGTTGTGGTGGTTTACTGAACTGCATAATCTTTCCCTTTCCCCCGCAATAACTCCTTTCCTCTCCACCAGCATCTGTATAACTTCTTTCTCTTTCTCCTTTGCCTATTACATAAATCTCTCCTTTTTCCCCAGTCACTCCTGCCCATGTCCCCAAGATGATAGGACTGGCACTCATCCTTCACTCCTTCCAGTTATGGATGGAGCAGGTGAAGGTCCAGTGGTGTTTTATGCTTTGTTGTGTCTGGCTCATCTGCCATGTAAGATTGCACAGGGTTAAATAACAACCTACAATATTATTGTGGTTGCTTACGGCATGGCTTCTCAAGCTGTTTCCCAGAAGGTGTTCCAAACAGTTGTTCTCAGGAAACAGTATGTGTCTGCTAGCACTTTCATATTGTTACAAGTGGTACGTTGACTTTAATAGCACTTGAGCATATGCTGAAGAGCTTTGCTTACTTGGGGCTTGAAACTGGAAGCAGATGAATAGCACATTACTACTAACCATCTATCTCTTTGCACAGTGTCAGTCACATTTTCTCTGTTGTTTCTACAAGTCAGACAGCTGCTCCCCTTTGCCCCACTGCATTCTTTCACAAACTTAAACTAAAAGACGGTAAACATTAAGAGCCACCATTTTTCTTGTTGTTTTACCAAAGATTTTACTGAAGAAAACACAGCTGCTTTGCAGTTTTCTCAAGACAACTGATACTTCATTCATATATTTCTTATTTTGTTTCTTGAAGACTTAACGTAGCTTCATTTTGTAATAAAAGCATATATACTGTTTTCATTTTTGCAGTCTGCCCTGTGCTTAGAAAAGGTAGCAACCATTGTTCTGGATTCAAAGCCTTTCCTCTATAAAAAGGACAAGTTTCTGGTACATAAAGGTATTTTGCCTAGAAAAGCAACCATGCTAGATCATTTGAATGATTAATTTAAAGAAGGCATCTCAGAGATAACTTGGTTACCCCCATTACTTATTTGGGGTCCAACACAACACTGCCAGGCATAGAACAGGCACAAAACTGCCTCATTCTCTTTCTTCAAGACCCCACTCAAAACTTTCCTTAATGGTTCAGCAACTGGGATGCTGTGACCAGTGCTGATCATTATCACCTCATTATTTCCTTGTGCTCCCCCATCTTTTTGCTGTATCTACCTTTTGTTGTTTATCTTATATTCAGTTGTAAACTATTGAGAGCAGGTACCATCTTTTTGTTCTATGCTTGTACAGCACCTAGCACAATGGGACCCGGATGCATGACTGGGTCTCTTACATGCAACTGTAAGACAAATAATAATAATAATAATAATTAATTATAAATAATTAATAGTGCTTAACATCATGAGTAGTTTCATTGAAATCTCTACAACACATGAATATGGTATTATCCTTGGTGCGGTGTAGAAAATAATCGTTAAAGCTTTGGTATGTGAACTTATGAGCTCTGGTGGAGAGGAGGTTTGTGATAAGGAATCCAAGGCTATGTCTACACTAGGAAAAGTTAGGTCTACTTTGTTAAGTCGACTTAATAAGGTTGACTTTAAGTCAACTTAAAGTGGTTACCCTTAACCGGGACTTATTAATTCTACCTAACTTCCCTTAGATCGACCTAAGAAAGTGGACTTATGCATCCACACTGGCCTTAGGTCGACCTAAGGAAGGGTTAGGTCGACCTACGCAGGGTTAGTTCGAACAGCTCACACTTCTTATTAAGTCGACCTAAGCTTTCATTAGGTCGATTTAAGGATTTTCTTAAGTCGACCTAATGAAAGCCTAGCGTGGACAAGGCTTAAGTTAGGTCGACTTAAGCCTCCTTAAGTCGACCTAACTTGCCAGTGTAGACATAGCCCTTATAATGACCCCTAACTGTGTTTTTATTTATTACAACCATTAAAGCAGCTAACTTTATATAACCTGGCATTTTAAAAACTAGATATTGGAGGGTGTATTAGCCATTCCCTAGCACCTTGTGTAATCACTAATAATGCCAGTCAGAGTTGAAGCAATGACAGCTGGGTTCAATATGTAGGGATCTTTAAACAGTACAATACAAAACCAGCTTGATTCCCCAGAGAGTAACCTGGAACAGTTACACACCAGCCCCTGGGTTCCTGTAGAGGGCATACTTCCCACTATGCAAGCACAGAGACTGAGTGTAGAACAGAGACTTTTAATAAAAACGGAAAAAGTAACCCAGTATTATCTTTGGAAAATATTGCAAGCAGGATTTACATGCATGAAACCTTGAACATAACACCCACCCCAGAGAATGCTGGGCAGTTTCCTTTTGTCTCAGGTTCTCAAGTCCATCCAGCAAGAAGTCACTTTAACGTGCCCTTCCCTTCACAGCACCCCACTAAGTGTTTTCCTTAGTTAGGGCAGACCAGAGTCAAGAGGTGCAGCTGCAAAGTTCACCTCTTGCCCTGGTTAGGGTCGGGGATGAAATAGTGCACTTTTTTCACTCTGCTGTCTAGCCATTATGTTCTGGCTGCCCTGCTGGCTACCCCTCACTCTGCTGGCCTCTTGCTGATCAGCTTCACTAGCTACCTTTCCAGCTCAGCTGGTGCACACCATCACCTTTTGCTACCACCTGCTTCTCCACTATGACCACTGTGGGTCAGTCTCTTGAGGTTCCACCCAGCTCTCTGATTCTTAGTGAGCGAACCTCAGTGTTAAAGCTGGGCAGGAGCACTAGCCTACAATAGATGGCTATGTCTACACTAGAAAAAGCTAGGTTGACTTTGTTGTCGACTTAATAAGGTCGACTTTAAGTTGACTTAACAAAGTGGTTTCTATGGAAGTGGACTTAAGCATCCACACTGTGCTTAGGTCGACCTAAAGGAGGGTTAGGTCAATCTAACCAGCAGGTTTTACTAAATCGACCTAAGCTTCATTAGGTCGATTTAAGGATTTTCTTAAGTCGACCTAATGAAAGCCTGGTGTGGACAGGGCTTAAGTTAGGTCGACTTAAGCCTCCTTAAGTCGACCTAACTTGCCAGTGTAGACATAGCCAATGATTTCAGCTCTAATGAACCCTCAACCAAACAAAAGACTCCTAGTGAAACCTGTATTAGCTCTGTCTTTGAACTGTGGGAGGAGAAGGTTAAACCATGCCTCGTGCTCTCAGGCAGAGGCCATACTTTCAGTCAAGAATACCTATCCCTATACATTATTAACTTTCACAGGCATCTTAGCCCCTTGCTTAGCCAGTTTGGTTCAGAAGATTGCATTTAACACTAGAGTGATTTGTAATCCAACATGAGTCAAAGGGATCATTTGGGCAAAACAATCCCATCATGCTGAGCACCGAAGTAGAATGGGTGTACTTATGCCTGTTCCCCTCCCATCAACAGTTCTGTAAGACATTCAGCCCCTGCTTACACTTACACCATGCAAAGTGGAATGCTACCAGATCTAAGGCCCAAGCCCTACTTCCACAAAGGGATTTAGGCAGAGCATCACACTTCATAGCTTTTAGGCACCTACAAAATTGCAGGAAAAGTACTGAGATCCACAAAAGCAGAGCTCCCGATACAATGCATGGTGAGGGATCAGTGCCTTAGCTGTGTTTTACACTGACAGTGAAGTTTGCATAATGCTGCTTCCTGCGACCTTCTGCAGCCTGTGTCTCCACTATAAGGGCAGTAAATTCGAAAAAAAAAAAAACGTTTTTTTTTGTTTTTTTTTTAATGGAGCAGTAATTGGATCTGGTAACACCACCCTTGTAAGTGGCATAGCACTGAGGTTGAAATCTACAGTATGAATTTCGGTCCATGTAGCCAGAGAGTAGCTCTAATCTTGCTTTTCCAGTTTCTCCACTCTGATTCACCATAGCAACCCTGGGAAGATTTTAATTAATACCTCTCTCTGTATGCAGCGCTGTGCCTCTTTGTTGTGCTGGCGGCAGAGAAACAGCAAGTAAAGCTTTTCCTGCCTTTTTTTTTCCTTTAGAGAAGTGGGGGGGGGGGGGGGGTAGGATGACTGCCTTTTCACAAGCCCCTGCACCTACTACCCACAATGCAGCACATTTCAGGAAGTAATGTGAGCAGTGGGGACGTGAGACCCCAAACAAGCAATTTGCTGTGATCACTCACCTTTGCCTTCTGTAATTTGACAGCCTAAAATCAAATTACAATCCCACCCCCAGGGTAGACAAACCTTTAGGTTGCTGTCCACAAAGCCAGAATGCTAGGTGAAAGTCCTAACCACTAAGTTATAGAGTCATCCCAACTCTCTCAATGGCCTCATAAATATTTAATTGTTTAATTAAAATGGAACAATTTCATTAGGAGAGATTGAAGGAGTCTCCTGTCAGAATGGTTGCATTCATAATGATTCAGGTAATTACCTGACAGATGGCAGCTACCTGTTTACATCCTTTCTCCCCCTTCAAGTAGAGAGGCAATTTGAGCTAGGGTGTATCGATATACACCATCCACTAGGTTAAAGGTTATAGAGAAGGTCTGCCTCCTCTTCCCAACCTGGCCTTTTTGTGTGAATTTACCTGAGAGATACGAGCCAATAACCATGCTCATATGTCACCTACTGGATTAGGGTTCTGCATGTGCCTTATACAGCTGAATGCCTATTTTTCCTGTTTTGTGAATCACTCTGAGGTTTAGGCAGGGGATAGGCATCTGGATGACTATACTGAAGCAGTAGTGTGCATGGTCAGGCAGGTGATAAGTGCCTGGGAACCTGGACAGAGACTACAGTGTGCACACAGGGTTAGATAGCAGCCAAATGGGAGTTTTGTAGATTGTAGTGGTGCCTCAGAATAGGATTTAGACATCTAACTACCTTCATGGATCCCATCTTAATTTCTTATGTTCAGTTCAATAGGTACATAAACAGAAATGTTTTTTGTCTCCAGTTTGGCTCAAGTTATTTCTGTTACTCCCAGTTACTGTTCCCAGAAAGGAGAAGCATGAGACAATGCTGGAAATTGTGTAGACTAAATAAAATTGTTTATGCAAAAACATGATTATGAGGCAAATGAAATTCTTGGTAAGTACTAAATGTCTCTTATAGAAGTGGTTTTTTTTCTCCCATTTATGTATTTTTCACAGACTCATAAAATGTATCCATCATAAGGGTTTTACATTTCATATTTCTTGATAATTTCTTTTATTGTAGCACTTCGTTGAATGAATATCTCAGGATTACATACAGAAGCTAGTGGTAGAGTAATTTTAGCTTTTCCTTTTATAAAAAAGCCTGCATTTTAATAATATTAATGCTGCACAGTGGTGATACAAAATTGAAAAAAAAAAAGCTGCAGGCAATATCAGGCAGAATGCTGCACATTAAAAAAATTATTAAGATAGCAGTACCCAAGGTGCATTTTCACCTTAACTGTATTTTGCCTTCCTTTTGCTAGTCTGTATGACAATCATGATGGTACTTAAGTCTCATTTATATATGAGATGCCCTTGTTTTGCCTTTTTTTCCTCCTTAAAAAGGACATAACTATGTTTATAATTCCCACCATGGCAGCAGCTGCTCTTTACTCACAGGGGCTTGATCCAAATTCCAGTGACGTTAATGGGAGTCTTTTAACTGACAATTAGTTTTAGATCAGGCGTCTCAATTATCCCAACATTTTTCTTAGTGGGACAAGCTCTGCAATTGGCACTGGAAGAGGAGTCCCGCCAGACTGATGTAATATTACAGGTTCCAGGCCTGCTACAGACAGTTTTCTAAGATTTTCATTGCTAATTTCTTGTACATGAAATGAAATTACTCATTTCTCTCCCCAAGGAAACTACAGGTGGGACTGAAGAGTGTTCCCCACCCCACATGAAGATAGACGTACATGGAGGGCTAAAGGAGTGTTCTTCCTTCCATGGAGAACAAATAGCCGATAGTGGTAAAAGGGCACGGAGATTGTGTGTGGGGATGTGAAACAGAGAAGCCATTCTCACAGAAGGAGTGATGTCGCTCTCACAGCTAGCTGTCTGTAGATGTACAGACTCCAGTGACTCTAACAGAGAGCAAGAAGGATGTGAAAATAAATGAAGCCTTTAAGAAAGTGCTAACAAAAAGTCTCTCACAGAGATGTTTTAATGAAACCAGATCTAAGATAAGAACCTTCCGGAAACTTCACCCAGCTTTCAGGCTAAATTTAAATCTGATTTGTGGTCCAGGAAAGTTCACCCCATTCTTTTCTTATCTTGAGGGTCCGTGCTTATAATAGTCTCTTGCTGGTCCTATTGCCACTTTTAACGAAGGGACACCAGATGACACAGCTCAGATCAGAGCCTCTATTAGTCTTTTAGAGAACACAAGTAATGGTGTGGGTCTTTGTCAGGGTTTGGGATGATTGCATTATCCATGGTAGCAGAGAGAGGAAGAGAATGAGTCAAAAGAGCCCTCTTGATGTGTGGAATCAAATAGAAAGATAGTATTACATTGATTCTGAGCCTGAAAAATAATTCAGGTTTGGATTTGATTCTGTGATGGAAAAAAGTTTAGGCCAGTTAGATTCTTCTGAACCATCTTGCACGTTCCAAGGCTATGTCTACACTTGTTATTTTAAGTCGAATTAGCATGTCCACAGTTGAATTTTAGGTCGACTTTGGGGGGACCCTACAAAGTCGACCTAGAGCGTCCACACTGGACGCCTAGGTCGACTTTTAGGGGCTAGGGGGACCTGGGGCAGGTCCATGGTGGGGGGGGGGCACCCCTTGCCAAGTGCCAGGGGGCTCAGCCTTTGCCCCATTGTACCTGGATACAATGGGGCAAAGGGGGACAGGGACCTTTGCAGGGTATAGGGGCAGGGTGGGCAGGGCATAGGGGCAGGGTGGGCAGGGGTCTGCCCTGCCCTTTGAGGGGGCATGCCAGGCTCTCCCTGTGCCACCCCCCTGGCATGGAGGGCAGTGGGGGAGTCCTGGAGAGCCCTAGGTTGACTTAGAGTCGACTTGGGCTACTCCATGTCTACACTGGCTTAAGTCGACTTTAGAAAGTCGACTTAAGCCTAAAGTCGACTTTAAAGGAGGTTTAATAAAGTCGACTTAAGGAAGTGTAATGTAGACGCAGAGTAAATTAAGTCGACTTAAGCAAGCTTAAGTCGACTTAATTTACAAGTGTAGACGCACTCCAAGTTACAGACTATGCAAACACAGTAAATAGCAACTACAGAGTAACCCTCAAGACCTTCCCATTTCTATTCTGTTCGTCCCTTCCTTGCTCTGAAACACTTTTTTTATGACCATCTTCCTTTTGGAGGAGGAACTCCTTTGACACCATCAATGGTATTTCTTTAAGGGCAGAAGGGCTTGATCCTTCTCCCTCTCCCCCCAGTTCTTGTGGAACTGAGTTTGTATTCTAATGGAGCTTTGTTGTGATTGAAGATTTTTAAAAACACACATTTAAGAATAGAAGCTCAGCTCTGCAAATTTGTTTTCTTTAACATTTGATTCCCTTTTTCTGCAATGATCTTTTCCCATTGAACAATTCTCTGAAAAAAGAAATTGACAGCATCAGCTGCACTCAGCATGGTGTCCATATTACTTCAGTTAAAGAAGGAAATTTTATGTCTGGACATGTGTAGCCTTGTGGAAAAGGGTCTTATTTCACTCACTGACAAGCATAGCCATATGACTAGCAGTATTTCCTACGGGACAGCCTTGCTTTAAAAAATAAATAAAAAAAAAAATCAATACTGACTCTTGACACATTTTCATTTACATCAGCACATGGCTTTCAGTCTGGGCACAAATCAATGGCCAGCTTTTAACACTGCTCAGCTAGTTTGTTCTATGTAAAAGACAAGAGATTTGCCTTGAGTGGCTTGTTTTTTCCACTGGGCTGCAGGCTGAATATCCACCATTAACACACTGTGATTCTTGGGAAAGAAGTTTGACTTTACCTCACTGTTCTTTCTGTGACTGATCAGAAGAGCTTGAACTGTAGCATTAATCACATGACATTTTCTTCATTGCTACTTACAGTCAATTGACTTTGTACGTAGTGAAAGTGTTTGAAGCAGTCAACTCAATGTTGTAGGGGGCAAGAAGTCAATAGGAAGAAGAAAGATTTAGTTTCAAAACATACAGTACATGGCCTTTAAAACTAAAACTGTGCCAGATATTCATTGGGTGCTTTATCATGCTGCTGATGTGGTGTTGGTACATTTTTGTTGCTTGCATGCTAGAGAGAACAAGGTGGCATCTTTACTCAAGCTCCACCAAAAAGAGACATCCATATCATCTCACATTTGTTACTTCCACTGAAGTACTCAAATTATGCATTTTTGCTTTCAATTTAAAATCAACGGAAGGGATCAAGTAGCCAGAAAGCTTTTCCCTTTTGTGGTGGTTCATTAACTGTTTAGTTTCAATTAACTTGTGTTACAGTTCAGTTGGAAACAGACATGTTCAACTGATACCTTTTGTTTCAGATACACTGACAAACATTATTCAAATAGAAAACAAGTGCCAAGCCAATGATATTATCCAAATGCTAAACAAATGTTCATTTGATCAATATATCATTTTATATTAAGTACTAAAGTACTGTCCATGCCTTCGTATTTCATGAAGCCTCCACAGAAGTTTTCATACTAATGGGTGTATGCACCTTTGGATAGAATCATAGGGCTGGAAGGGACCTTACGAGGTCCTCTAGTCCAACCCTCTGCTAAAAAGCAGGACCACTACCACTAAATCACCCCAGCCAGGGTTTTGTCTAACCGGGCCTTAAAAATCTCCAAAGATGGAGATTCTACCACCTCCCTAGATAGCCCATTCCAATGCTTCACCACCCTCCTAGTGAGAAAGTTTTTCCTAATATCCAACCTTGACCTCCCCAGCTGTAATTTGAAACCATTGCTCATTGGATACCAGAGTCCAGAATGTCAATGAGTTGAATGTGATATCTTAGAATTGCTTTTCATTATAAATAATCTACTAGTGAAGTCTGATGTATAATGAACTGGTTTATCATGACTGCTTATTTAAAGTACCTTTTAGAGATGCATAACTGGATTCTCGCCCCATCTGTTGACTACTCTGCACCACACAGGTGATATAAAGCAGCTGGAAACCTGGCTTTATGGCCTACTTGGGGATTCTCATTATATAAGGGGTGTTCCTGGGTGTAAGGGTGCCAAGTGCAGTGCCTTAATGCCTCCTTTGCCCAGGTCCTGATACAGGGAGCATTCAGAGGGGAAAAGAGGTCTGGGATGTGGCAGGGTTATACTACTCTGGCTGTCCTGGACTGATGGAAATTTTCCTTGGATTTGTGGGCAGGTAGGTATGAAAGACAACATCTTTGGGGATTTTCTCAATTTCACTGAGGACCAGATTTACCCAGGATATAAAACACAAAGATGGGATAGAACCATCTTTGCCTCTAACTGTCCCTTTCTTGTTCTATGCCAAG
Source organism: Pelusios castaneus (assembly GCA_007922175.1). Lineage (NCBI taxonomy): Eukaryota > Metazoa > Chordata > Testudines > Pelomedusidae > Pelusios > Pelusios castaneus. The sequence goes on from ML685837.1 coordinate 4,844,317, forward strand.
TGTAACTCAGCACCTCACATGACTAGGTTCATAAGTGACTATATTTTAACTATCTAAATCAGTGGTTCCAAACTTTTTGCCTTGAGGGCCATAAATATCATTTTTACAACCCTGAAGGATTTCTCAATTCTTAAAATTGTATAGATGTATCTATATAGAGTACTGTACATCATCAAATACTATCAATCTCTACGTACTTAAACATTTAGTAGAAGTCACAGAAAGATTATGGGCAATAAACAAAAATTCACATAAGCCCATGACCTACCTGTGACTTTTGCTAAAAATAATGGGAATGAGGAAGGAGGCTGACCGCTGGGGCAGGGGTGGACTGACAGCTGCGGTGCCGCCACTGTCCCTTGGCAAGGGTCTGAAGCTCAAACAGAAAATGTCACAGTGGTCTCTGAAAGTCATGAGATCCATAACCTCTGTGGCAAAATCTTATCCTTACCTATATAACCATAGAACTATGTATAACAGCATGGGGTGCCCATTGTTTAGCATGGAGCCATTGTTTTCCTTGCCATATTATTAAAAAATGAGTTACTTTTTTCATAGTAAAAATAACGAGCGTCCTGCGGCACCTTATAGACTAACAGATTTCTTTGAGCATAAGCTTTCATGGGCTATAACCCACTTTGTCAGATGCATCTCGTTGTTTTTGCCGTACACAGACTAACACAGCTACCCCTCTGGAAATTGTTTTCATAGTATAAGCCAGGGGTAGGCAACCCCCGGCACGCGTGCCAACAGTGGCACACAAGCCCATTTGGAGCGGCACTTGACATTCTCTGTGGCACCACAGAAATTGCCACTCCCGCCACCAAAAGACACTCCAAGTGGCTTCTTTCAGGGGCGGCTGCAGTGTGGAGATCCCTGCCATGTCCATGTCCCAGGCATACCATGTAAAGAAGCCGCCCAGAGCAGCTCGTCTCTATGGTGTGCCACTGCCGAAAGGAGTCACTCCAGGCAACTTCTTTCCATGGCGTGTCTGGGGATAGGGGTCCCCAGGCATGCTGCCGAGAGGAGCCAATCCAAGTCGCTTCTTTCCGTGAGAGGGCCTTCAGCACCAGCTGAGGGTCAAGGGCCTGGCACAAGGACTGGCAAAGATTGCTGACCCCTGGGTTAGAGGTTTATTACAGGAGTGGGTGGGTGAAGTTTTGTGGCCTTCATTGTGTACTGGTCCTTTCTGATCTTAGAGTCTACACTAGTAAATTAAGTAGACTTAAGCAGTGTGGATGCCCTAATCGACTTAGTCAACTTAGGGCAGGGGGAAAAGGGAGCCTCCCTGGGCCTCCCCAAACAACTGGAGCCCAGGTAATGGCTGCCATGGCAGCGCTCCAGCTGCCAGGAAGCCTCTGGGGGCTTCCCGGCAGCTGGAGCACGGTCCCAGCCAGAAGGGAGCCGCAGGGCTCCCTTCTGGCCGGGACCTCTGAGATCCCAGCAGAAAGGAGCCTGCGCTCCCTTCTAGCTGGGCCCCTGCGTGTCCCAGCAAGAAGGAAGCAGCAGCTCCCTTTTTGCTGGGACCCACGGGGGTCCCAGGCAGAGGAGAGCCGCCAGCTTCCTTCTCCCTAGGACCACTCAGTTCCGGCTAGAAGGGCTCCCTTGTGCCCGGGACCTGAGCAGTCCTGACCACAAGGGAGCCGAGCAGTCCAGGGCAGAAGGGAGCTCCACGCTCCCTTCTTCCCCGGACCGCTCCGGGGCTTGCTGTCTTGGGGAGAGCCAGCCCCAAATGGGGCTGGCTCTTCCTGGACCTAACTAATCGACTTAGAGAGTCTAGTATAGAATCTCTAAGTCGAGTTAGTAAAGCCCACTTTAAGTCGACTTAGGGAGTCCTGTGTGGACTCCCTAAGTCGACTTAATAAGGTCGACTTATTAATGTTGACTTATTTAAGTCGACCTAAATCCCTAAGTATAGACATAGCCTATGAGATTACAATACTTACATATACACACTACATCTTATCTCATTACAAAACAATTAACAGTCAGATTTTCCAGTGTACTTGAGTTATTTCCTGCTGTTCAGGCAATTCCAGTTAAAGTGGGTTTACTTCTGATTTATGTCTTATTGTGACTTTGGCCCACAATACATTAGCTGATATCCAATATAGTTAAAAACGCACACTGACAAGCAATACATATAATTCTACAACACCATTGTCTCAACACATATTACTCTATCAAACAAATAAAACATTCGGCTTCCATTAATAAAAATGCTTTCAGCGCCACCAACACTATAAGAAAAATATATTCTGTACCTTCAAATTATACTCTTTTAAAATCCATATTTCAACAGTATGCAGCCAGCAGCACATTTGTATTACAGAACATAACACTGAGGCAAAGTTAAGGTTGTATGAGTCGTGAAAAAGTTGTTTCTACTGTTGGCCCGCCTAATCTTCCTTGAGATTTTATACAACTTTGGAAATATAAGAACAGCAGTTCTCAGACTTTATTTCACCATGACCTCCTTCAGACAACAAAAATTACTACATGACCCCCAGGCAGGGCGGATGAAGCCAAAGCCTGAGGGCTTCAGCTTCAGGTGGGAGGGCTGAAACCTAAAGCTGAAGCATGAGTCTCTGTGCCCAGGGCTCAAATCTTCTACCTGGACCAACTTCTCTGGAGAGGGAGCAAGAGAAGCTTTTGTGCTACACAAAGCTCTTTCTCAGGACTGCAAAAAGTAACCAGATACATATCATGTGGAACAAATTGTTAAACATAATGGATTAACACATGTTGCAAGAAATCACTTAAAATGCTGTGGGCAATTAACACCTTTGCAGTCTTAGGACAAAGGTCACAGGGTTTGTAATGAGACATAAAACCAGCCTCTCTCTTGAGTCCATGATTTTTGGTGTTTATCAGTCATGAATTTAAGCTCCTAGGAACATCTTTTGAAAGTGTCAAGCAAGTTTCCTTTGAGGATGAGAACTGAGTGACCAGTATGATTGTTTAATGAAAACTATTAGCACACAGGCAGGGCCGTCCTTTGGGGGGGGCGAATGGGGCAATCGCCCTCGGCCCCGCAGTTGCGTGGGCCCCGCGCTGTCCCGCTCCCAGCGGGGCAGTGCGGGGCCCGCGCCATGGCCCATCCATCGGCTGCACTTCCTGAAGGCAGCGGGGCGGGCCAGGAGTGCTTCCCCTGGCCCCTGGGCCAGCTCTGTTCCACACCCACAGGGTGGAGCAGGCAGGCTCAGGGGTGGGGCAGGTGCAGGGTCCCGGCTGCGGCTGGGGTGGCAGCAGCCTAGCCCGGGGCTGGCTCCCCACCAGTAGGCGGCCGCGGCTCCCTGCTGCCCCCTGGGGCCACGGCCTTGGCTCCCCGCCGCCTGCGACCGGGGCCGGAGCCTCAGCCTCGGCTCCCCACCGCCTGGGGCTGGGACTGGGGCTGGAGCCTTGGCTCCCCACCACCTTGGGCCATGACCTCGGCTCCCCACTGCCCCCTGGGGCCGGAGTCTTGGCTCCCTGGTACTGCAGCATCAGCTCCCCATAGCCGCAGCTCCCCATGGTCACACTGCCTGGCAGGCAGCCTCGGTTTCTGGAGCTGGCTCCCTGGGGATCGACTGGAGTCCCTGGGCCCGCTGCACTCCCCACCAGCATGGGGGGTGAGACCCCACCTAGGGCAATTAGCCCTGGGTCCCGCTCCCCCCAAGGGACTGCCCTCCACACAGGTAATAAGGTGTTTTTGTCTTTTATCATTTTTCTGCATGAGTTCATTCAAGAGCATAGCGATTGTTTAATTTCGCCCACACAGCTGCTGTTGGGGCATTTGGTGCACTGAATGAGGTACAGCATATTGTGATAAGCCTGCATAGGACCCATTGATCTTGATAGGTCTGGAAAAGACTATGTGTAGGTTGAAAGCTTGTCTCTTTCATCAACATTTTCTATGAATATACTTTGAAATCATTATTCAATGAATACGTATTAATGTGTGCATTAGTTGCTGATCATTGACTTTGGAAATAGCTTCTATTCAATGTTTAAAACAAAAATAAACATCAACAAAAAAGGACCAGCTTCTTTTTCTCCTTACACCAATTTTACATAACTATAACACAAATAACTTTGAAAAAGTTGTTCCAAATTTGTACTGTCATAAGTGAAAGAAGAATCAGATAATTAAAATTATTTGTATTTTAAAAAAAATATTTGATAGGGACAGAAAAATTGCCATACTGGTTCAGACTAGTGAGTTATCTAGTCCAGTGTCCTGGCTCTAAAAATAGTAAATGGCAGATGCTTGTAAAGTTTAAGGTATAAGTGAAATGGACAATTATGGATTAATTTACCCTAACTTTTGTATTAGTTGCTGGATTATGACCTGGAGCATGAAGGTTTAATTCCTATTGTTTAATCCCTATTATAAAATCCTACTTAATGTAATGTTAACTGTTCTTATTTTTATCAGAAATGTCTAATTTTTTTATGTTATTCAGATCTTGACCTCAATGTATGTTGTGACAGAGAGCTCCATAGCCTAATTATTTACTCCTGATTCAATTGGGGTTTGCAAAACAGTAACAGTAGGATTATATCAGATTTTACTTTATTAGCATGGAACTGAAATAGAAGAGAAGCATGTAATCTCCAAAGAAATGCATGGCAGATAAAAAGGCATGACCCTAGCACAAAAACTGAAATGGGTTCAACCTGGAGACCCATATTTGAACACCCCTGAACTTAGAATCATAGAATAATAGGGTTGGAAGGGACCTCACGAGGTCATCTAGTCCAACCCCCTGC